>JASAMV010001713.1:0-10555 GCA_030248065.1 Rhynchonema sp. JSB1_4 | reverse complement strand
TGTCGGGTGTCGGCTGTCGGGTGTCGGGTACCCCCCGACCTCTAACCCTAATGTTCACAACTAATCTTTTGTCATACTCTCGCATCCTTTTGACACCAAGCCAACTAATTATGTTATTCTATCTGTTTATCTGTTTGCAGACCCTGAACGTTATCAACACATCAGTGATTGTGCGTTGTCGTTCGTGTCGCACCTACGTGGATCCCCTACATCATTGATCACCGACCCGCGACATTGGAAATGCAACATTTGCTTCCGATCTAATGATTGTTAGTTTGTTTTTGATGTTTGTGGTTTCGTTAGTGGCCAGTACTGCAAAAACCTGGGGAGCGCATCGTATCCCGAAGTCAGCGGTTTTAGTTTTCTTTATACACAAAAATGAAAGATTTATCTGCTCGCAGCGATCGTCACAAACAGAAATGGTTACATAACGTTTTGTTCAACTTCTTAATTTCCAGTCCAATAGAGTAAATTCAGGATCCGTTGACCAAGAAAGGCTACGGCGAACCGCAGCAAAGGCCCGAAATACGGCACGCCACAGTCCAGTTACGTTATTGCACTAGGCTAAAGTGTACGCTGGTGATTTTCTCTTTCATTCTGTTATTTATTCGTTTTCTTTTTCACTGAGCCAGCAAGCAATGCACCGTTGTATGTTTGTGAAAAAGTTGATTGGCAGCGGCTAGCTTAATATTCCCCATGGTACTACCGAAAGTATAGTGATTTTTTTATAGTACCTCAGTTCTGCAAGCGGGGTTTACGGCACATGTGTGTTTCGTAGAACCTCGCTGCACAACGGGAATCGAACTGTAAAAAACCGCCAGTGCTGATGAACTGCGAATTAAAACACTCGAAATTTCACACACAGCCCGTGAAGAAAAATAACAGAAACCAAAATGTGGTAAGTTTTGCGCAAAAACCGTACTCAGTAGGTAAATTACGAATAAGCAGAAACAGTGATGTAGTTGGTCAGGTACGTTTGAGCTAGCTAGCCAGGGGTGGGCAGGCCATTTAGAGCCAGCTGTTGATACCAGGGCAAATGTTGGAAAGTTGGGAGGCTTTGAAAAAAAATTTTACCGAAAATACCCCTGAAAAACACGTTTTTTGCCATTTTTGCACAGCTCGAGTTGGCTGTTTTGGGAGAGTATATGGGGATTGGTAGCACGAGCTAGCTACCTAGCAGGGGTGCATACTCGACTCCTACTACATCACTGAGCAGAAATGAGGTAAAACTAGACACTTGTTGGTTCATTTACTGTATAATTTGGTGCATTGCTTGCTTGTTGCATGCGCAAGCTTCCGTGACAAACCGTCAAGAACAAGAGTTTATAATTTTCTGATTTCAGCTCCGACCGCCTCAAGCCGCTTTGTATCTGTTTGTACTGGACGTTACTGCACAAGCTGTTGATACAGGTATGTTGGGCCACATTTCTGGTTTTTTTTCATCGAAGATTTTTTGCCAAGCTCTTGCAATATACTGTAGACCGATCAGTGTAGTGGCTAGGGGAGGGATTCTAGTATTCCCCCTAAGGGGTAGGTACCTTGCAACCATCCCCGAGTGGACGTTACACCCGCCATTTTATCATTTTCACTGGCAAAAATGGGTGTTTTGCGACCTCAAAATCCCAAAAATCACGCGTTTTGCGCGCAAACTTCCATGTAGCGAACGGTTTTTTTACAGAAGTCAACTATAATAACAATTACATACAGCAAAAAATATGAACTGCACAATTGATCTGTAACAACTTTATAATTTATCGCCAGGCTACCTGCATACGTTCTGCTCGCTGCTGAAAGCCAGCCTGGACAAACTGCCAGGTGATGAGCGCACGATGGTGTCGTTTCTGGCTGTCGACGCAAATATTAGGTGACTTCGTTTGTGTTCCGATGTTCCTTCCGTTGCTGAAGTTGATTTATTTCTATGTGTTCTGTGAGAAAGGGAGAACAATGCGAAATTGTCTGCTGCTGCCAAACACGCCCGGGTCGTGCTGGCGTGAGACATCAGCCGAACCACAACACGTGCATCAAACCACATCGTCGAATTATTTGTGTTAAAATTTAGCCAGCTAAAATTGTTTCCTGCCAGGAATGGGGTAGCTCGTCAACATATATGTGAATGCGATAGCTTTGTTCCTTTTTCTACAGTTTACATTTGAATTTGTTTCAGATTTTATCAATTTATCGACCCCGAAACCCCGCCGACCGAAATGATTGTGACCGATCTGGAAGGTGGGCTGATTTTAGTTTTTTGAGATCTGTGACATTTTTGTTGTTGTGTTTTGACGGTCATCAAAGAGTCAGATCCGAATCAGCGTGCCGTATTAACTTCATAAAAGCAAAATGCAAAACATTTTTGTCGCTTCTTCCGAGCCTCTGCTTTTGTTGGTCAATGTGCGGACGTGGCATGGCAGCAGTCAATGACAAATTGAAAGCTACTGAAAATCCTCTTCGCATTTTTTGCAAGCATCTTTGAACACATAATTGTCCGAAGCGCATGCTTACATCTTGCAGAAATGTTCCTGCCGACGAACAGTGGCCTGATCGTGAATCTGAGTGAATACAAAACGGTTCGTATTGGCATTTTTGTCTGTTAATAGGCTCTGTCAATTCTACTCACAGCGTGGAACGTGGTTAGATGCCTGCGACATTTTGGTGAATCTTGATCGCTTTTCGGCCCCCCGCCCCCGATTACCCGTGATGGCAACGTGCATATCACGTGAATTGCTGTTGGTTGGTTGTTTTCACAGCCAGGCGGTCCACAAGGTCGTCGTCACAGTGCGATTGGCCATGTTACCTCAGAGATGGGCGGCTTTATGCTCGTGTTGAAACCGGGATTTCCATTTATTGACCGAGCTTTCGAGATATTTTTATGAATAATTTTTGTTTTCAACTGAAAGCCTGGCTAACACCACCTGGTTCTGGCAACTACGTCCAGGTCATCGTTGCGTGAAACATAACATGCCAACCAAAACCGTTGCGAATGTGTTGTTTTGATTGCGCGGGTTTTCGACGGTCTTCCATTCCATCGTTTGTTGTTGGTGCCAGATGAAACCGATATACATGAAGCTTTGGATATGATCTCACCCTCAGCCTGTGCTGTGGCTACTTCTGAGGGGGGATACTATACCTTGCGGCCAAAAAGAGGGAGAGATACCGGGGTACTGTACCCAGAATTTTGGGGGATCCAATTTGGGGGGTTGGGGGAAAGAAATTTTAGGGGGAGGTACTGTACCATGCTGCTTTCGCGAGAATTCAATTTTTATAAGTTAAAATGTGCGTGAATCGCGCGGAGCGCGCCAATTTTTGCACTTCTGGTCGATTTTGTCCCAATTTTTGGCCATTTTGGACCAAAAAAGGGTGCTTGTGGGGTGAAACTTTGGAAAAATTGGGGGAGATACCGTACCGGCGAGTGGGAGATACTGTGCCTTTGGGGGCCCCCACCCCTTCCCCTCAGCTACAGCACTAGCCCCAGGGGCACAGCGTATTCCATAATTTTCTGTTTGTTTGTCTTCAGGCTGTCCAACTGTACCTGGATGCTCTGCCAGAGATGTTTGACCACAACACATGCACCCACAGTGCGCTCGGCAGCGCTGTGACGATTGCGCATGAAATGATCGTGAGTGGACTTTCGTTGTTTTGAGTTTGGTTTTTGCTTATTTTATATGCGTGGAAATTGGACGAGTGATTTCGCATGATTCTGTTTCATCAGATAGGCCACGCACAGTCAACCCTGTTTGTAGTGACATTCCTTATAGTGGAACCCTGTACATAGTGGATTTTTTGAAAACGCGATTTTGGTCCCCCAATCTGTCGTCAACCTCCTGATTGCAACTCTACATGCTGGAAATTCTTTATAGTGGCAGAAAATGCCAGGCCCGATCACGTCACTATAAAGAGGGTTGACTGTAATGCATTTTCGCTTTTTGCGTCAAAAGAAGAGAAAAATGCTTAGCAAAAATTAAAAGATGCAGAAAACCAAAAAATCCGAAACGTCGAAACAGTCTAACTAATACCGCCTTGGTGAAGAACTCTGATTTCTTTTCCAAAAATTTCTTTTTTTTAAATCTTGTTTCTGAGTTTTTGACGGGCGCTATACATGTTTCCAGCCTCATTTTGTGAGTTTGCTCTGCATAAATTTTGGTTGATCGAACTCTGATCGGACCTTCAATGAGCCCTCCTTTGCACTTCAGGCTGAGAACGGTGGTCGAATCACGGTGATACAATGCGCGCTGCCCGATGTTGGCCCGGGCGCGTTGACAAGTCGGGAAGATCCGAACATGCGGGCAGCGCAGGTGCGATAATTAGACTGTTTTATTTTTTTTTATTTTCAAGTTGTTGGAAGACCACCGTCGCTCGTTACATAAAGAGCGGTATCAAACTTGGTGACTGGATTGATTCGGATGTGGCTTGCCCTAGTCACGCGTAATTCTTGTGCAAAGGATATTAAGAAATTCACTGGTGCGACTAATTTCTTCCAGCTTGAAATGCATTCATTTTCGGTCGAGGAACATCTGATAAAATTAACTCGAAATTAATGGCTCGATCTTGTAAATTTCTTAGTGTCTGTAACGCAAGAATCACGCACGCATGAGCAAGGCAAGACGGATGCGATCCGATCACCGAGTTTGATATCGCTCAAAGCGTTGCACAACCGTGGTCTCTGGGACAACTGATGGAATGCATGAATCAGTTGTGCACGACCTTTTCAAACTACCGAATGCGGACACGTATTCACGAGGAACAACAACAACGCACACGCAGAAAGTGTTCTTTGTTACAAGAAATTAAGAAAATACCGTGGGATTAGAGATCGGGATCCGGGGGTACCCGACACCCGACATTAGAAAATAAAGGCCGAATCTGACCAAAAATGATGCTTGATGTCGGATCCTAAGAAGCTCGACACCTGACATTTGAGGGTAGCCGACACCTACAACTTTTTGGGTGCCGTGCCGACACCCGACATTGCCCGATTCCTAAGTGGGACCGAAAAATCGAGCCCAAATTCGCGAGCCCCCATCTCTCAAAACTCCTGATATTTGCAGCTTGTATTATTAATTCGCCGAATCTCAAATCTGATAAGCGTCGTGAAAAATGTTATGCAGCAGACGTCACTTTTGTCAGCACTCCTTGTTCCATTTATTTCAATTTGTAATTAACAGTATTATTATTTACCCTGACCCGAAATACCCAAGTCATTCTTGGGCAAAACATCAGCTGTGTGTGTGTGGCTGCAGGATTAGCGAACTGCAGCTTGAAATTACTAACTTCAATCAAATTGTTGGCGTCGGGCCAGTGGTGTCGTTGAGAAATCAAAATTTTCCCATACCCAGCCCAATTTTCGGGAAATTTCCCATACATACCCCCAAAAATCTAAAATTTCCCATACCAGGGGGGTTTCTCCAAAAATTCAAAAATTTCCCATACCGGAGGGGGGTTTCTGAAAAAATGACCCCAAAAATCTTCTAAAAGTACCAAAAAGTGGTCTAAAAGTGCGTAAAACAGGTCTTTCTTGCGGTAGCAAGCGCTTTTTGACATTTTCAGGCCAAAAATGGTCAATTTTTATGCTGGAGTCAAAAAGTCATTTCTTAGGTGTGCTTGTTCCAAAAGTCAAAAATTTCCCATACCCCATACCGCCGGCCGATTTCCCATACCCCATACCAGGGCGTAACCCCCCTAACCACACCACTGCCACTGCGTCGGGCACACAAGCACTGCGCTCCCTTGGGTCCCAGGCATGTGCGCTTGCGCTCATTCACAGACATGAAAAATAAATAAATAAATTCACGCATAATTTCTTATGTCTTCTAATTTTTTTCTCACAAAAGAATCTTTCTAACCGTCTGAGGTCCATACAATTTTTTCTCACGCAGGAGATCCAGCATCTCGGTCCGGCGACCGACTTCTACAAACGGCTGGCATTGGAATGCAGCGGACACCAGGTGGCACTCGACCTGTTCATGATCAATTCGCGATATGCCGACCTGGCAACGCTCGGTGAGTCACCACACGGTTATTCGGCTGATTCTAATGACGTTGACGGACGTCACGGCTTATCGAGCAAACGCAATGCACACTTGTTGCATTCATTTGGCGGCTGCGCTGACGTCAGCACCGCAGAAAGTGACGAATTGCGTCAACGACACTAGAATTAGCCAGTTGTTGCTGACGTTATTGCTGTTGTTATTCAAATTGGTTTCAAACGTTGGGATTTGTCTCGGACTGTTTGGCCCGTTTCTTCAATTTTCAAATAATATGCCGTTATTTCCACACAAACATTTGCCGCTGGTTTTTGACCAGCGTACCGCCTGTTTGGAAACACGTTTTTCGGTGGTCAAAGAATATTGGTCACTATTATCGAAATACGGTAGCTAAAATATCACACGAACCTGGGCAAGTCCGGGCCAGATCAATCTGTGTGTGATATTGGCGTTGGTTTTTGTTAGTTGTGGTTTGTTTCACCCTCAAATTCCTCAAGTAGTGATTTATTTGGTAGCTTGCGCTCAATTTTATGGGAAACGTAAAACATTTGTTGCTGTTTGCTTGCTAACGTGCATGTGCAAGCAAGCCAACGCAAGTCAACCTTCCCTGAATTCGCAGGCGAAATGTCGAAATTCAGCGGTGGCGTGATTCACCATTTCCCGGATCTGCACCTGTTGCGCAACGGAATTGAACTGAAACGATTTGAGACAATCATGAAACGATATTTGACGAGAAAAATCGGCTTCGAGTCGGTGCTCAGGATACGATGCACTCGAGGTCAGTCTGTCGTTATTGTCTTCGTTTTCATTCGTTAAAAACCGCATTCACTGGTAGGGATCGGTATCGGGGGGATGTGCCGATACCCGATACTTCGAAAATATACCGATACCGGGTGTGCAAAATGGGTTGGGTGATCGTGCGATTTCGTTATTTCTGTGCGTGTGGTGTTTGTTTTCTACCAGCGTTTTTTTTTCTTTTTTGGTGTGCCGGGGGGGGGGTCTCCCCCGCGGTTTTTCTTTTTTTCCTGCGGGCCCCACCTTTTTATTATTTAGGAAGAACGGTCGGAACATTCGGATTTCTTTATGTCACAGTATCCGGCACCGTTGTACATTGTTGTGGCTCTGCCTGCGTACATTTAATTTCTGATTGAATGTTGTCTGTGTCTGTCTGTCCGTGATTTCGTCCAGCTTCTCGCCTTTTCCGGCATTCACACTGGTCGAAATCACAGAAATAACGAAATCGCAAGACCCTACCCATTCCACATCCCCAACCAAAGGATGCGAGAGTATGACAAAATATTAGTTGTGAACAGAAGAATTTTAAAAAAAATACGTTTTAATATTTTTGGAGATCTAGCTACGCCCAGGTTTCGCTGGGTAATCGAGCCCGTCGACGTGACATTCGTGACAACTAACCTGACCCAGCATGCGGCATGTCAGTAAAGAGCAGTTTTAGTCAAATAACCGGGCCAACGTCTGCTTCCAGGTCTGACGCTGAAACAATTCTATGGCAATTTCTTCGTACGCTCAACAGATCTGCTGGCCTTGCCAAACATCAATCCCGACAGTGTATTGGGTGTACAGGTATGGTCTCCTGTTTTGACTCGTTTTATTTTGGCTTCATTTTGAGTTGACATTTTGTTGGCGACTGCACCGTGTAACTACAGTCGATCTTCAAAATTGATTTCGTCGACGAATACATTCGGACCAGAGAAGCAGAGGTCTGCACCTATACCTACGCCCAAAAGAGAAAAACAATTATTTTTCCTCATCCGATCTATGTAAATGATTTTCTGTTTTGGTATGGGTTGGTTGGTTTATTGCTCTCAATGACGCATAAAACCATGCACGTAAATTAGTAATAGAAGCACAGTTACAAGACCGGGTGGGACAATTACGGAAATAAAAATAGTTACAACACTGGTTATAACAAAACTACAGCAAATAAAAGCTACATAAGCGCCAAGGAGAGAAAAAGAGATCACGGACATCAGGACAGATCACAGGACATGGTAACAGAACAGAAAATTATGCATTAATCCTCGTCTACGTCAAGCGGCAATGCCGGGCTCAGAGGGCATATTGGCATCAGTCCATGTTGTCAACAGTCCAGAACAGATGGTGGGTTGGTGATTGTCCGTCACTTCCGTGTACCACCATTTAGCGACGTGGCTGGCGTCCCCCGGCTGATGTGAATGCGTATCGAACGAGACATCACCGTATACATCCCGTTGACCGCATTCGGACGCGGTGGCGATTGAGCCCTTTGGTATGGGTTTTCAGATGGCATTAGCTGATTCGGATTCAGTGGACTGGGCCTGTTGTGATCTCGGGTTCTTGCGAAGGTTATTGACTATTGTCAATCAGTCACGTGACCAGGTCGATACCGACCAAACTCGTGTGCATTCTGGACCGATGAAACATCACAATGTAATATTGCAGGTTGACTACGACGAATCGTTAGGTGATTGTACGTTCGCGTCATTCCAAGCCGCACTGCTCTACACATCGTCTAGAGGTAATGAGGCATTTGGGTAACTAACTAAGAAAACTAACTGCGAAACTAACTTTTAAGTTGAATGCGTTAATTCGGCTTCTTTATTGGTTTTGTGCGTCGTAGCAATGGTTGATGTTACAACCCGACTACTTCGTTCACTTGCGGCAAGAACGAAATCACTGCGCGAGCCTCTTGCTTATGTCGAAATCACACAGAAAGCAACTAAAACTAAATGAGCAACATATCGGAGTTTTCCAGTTGCAGCCCCCTCCCTGAAAAAAATTTTGCTTTTCTGGTCATAAGTTTTGTTGTGCACATGAAATCAAAATACCATCAAAACCACCTTTGAATTCTGAATCAATTTTGTTCTAAAAGTACAAAATGTTTGCCTGCGGCTCCATTCGGAAAGGTGTTCGAATAAAGTTCCATGGTGCTCTGGGAATAAACATAATTTTCAAGATCAGATTTCCCACGGACTACATTTCCCCCAGGGTCTGCAATCGGAAAACTCCTGTAGCTGGACCTGGAGCGACGCAAACGTTGTTGCACAGCACGAAGAGCGATATCAAACTTGGTGATCGGATTGGACCGTGCTGACCTTGGTCATGTGACTTTTTGACTAAGGCTGTTAAGAAATCCTCGTGAAGCCTATAATTTTGGAGTCTGTTCACAGACCCGGAATGAAGAGTTTTACGCTGGTCGAAGTTAGTGGACTCAGTGAATTTCACGCATGCTCGATGAGAATAGGCACGTGACCAAAGTAGGGTCGGCCCGATCACCAAGTTTGATATCGTTCTCATGTTGTACTGCTGAAATAACCAACTAGACCAACAATTTCCTTGCTGTTTCAGGCGACCGTCGCATCCGTGTGCACACGCTGTGCCTGCCGGTGACCAACAAAGTCAACGATTTGCATGACAAACTCGATGTATTGGCCATGACGTCATTGCTGGCCAAATTGGGTACGTGCTTTCTTGACATCACCGTTGATTGTCTGGAAAATGGATTATTGTATTGAGAAGAAACGAATTTTGTCACGTATAGTTACAACTTTTTGTCATCGGATCTGGAAGTGGCTTTTTGTGGTAAGTACGATTTTTATTTTCTGTTTCTCGCTCCCCACATGCGTACGCTTTCGAAAGCGGAACCGACTGATCCTATTTAGATCACATTTTTTTTAAAACATCGAATGAATGAACGCATTAATCGACATAACGACTTTGAAAACACCCGATTCAGCCGTCGACCGCACGGTGCAGGCAGGTGATGTGCGGGACGCCAAGGACGCTCTGGTCAGTTCGGCTGTGGATGCGCTCACATCGTGAGTGGCGGGGGGTCCGTGTTTTGGCTGGCTGCGGTCTATCCTCTTTATAGTGGGAGCCACTATGCGTGGTTTTGAACGCTCATTTTGGCTGACCCCCAGTCTGACCAAATCACCAAATTGTGATTGTCCACTATGCGCAGCAAACATTCCGCATGCACGCGGTGGCCGAAAAAGGCGGATTTTAGTCAACCGATCAGTCATTATGCTGTGGACATGGCACTGTGGACCTGTATTTTTCGATTTTTTCCTTTGCGCGACTCAGTTGATCAGTTGAGCAGAATACAGCTGTGCCTGGTCATGCAAGCGTGAAACATAATCCAACACCATTGAGCAATAAAGTGTCTTGAAAACTTTATTGTCCTTGGCGATTTATGATTTGGGCTGTACGACGCTCATCTTTTTTAGTTGAATCCCATTTTTGGTAGGTATAGGGTGATATTTTCGAAACGGTGTAAAGGTCAGTTGGGTGTAAAGGTCAGTGGAAAAATCGGTGTAAGAAAGCTCAGTGTAAGCTCGGCGTAAGCTTGAAACAGTGCCCTCTTTAGATGCATAATAATGTTTATTATACCTTATATTCAAGCAAATACTTCAATCCGTTATAATCAGTTTGAGTTTATACATCCTACGCATGTGCTGTTTGTTGCATTATGATTTCTGTAGTTCCACAATATTTGTGATCGACTGACAATGCACACAAAGCTTAGATAAGAAAGTGCTCTTGGTTCGGGTTACTGTCGCTACGTGAAGTGGTTCCAA
>JASAMV010001712.1:0-23556 GCA_030248065.1 Rhynchonema sp. JSB1_4 | reverse complement strand
GTTCGGTGCCACTGAAATAAATAGGCAAAGAAAGTGACCACAGCGGACAAGTAAGGGGACAAGATGACAATCCACATTTTTCTGCTAAATCTGTTCACAACTCACAACATTTTACGAAGTTCTAAGATGAAATTCAAGCAAGAGAAAACTTGAAAATTATGCACTGATTTATACGGTTTTGGAATACAGTACAAAATAAGAAACAATCACCACAACAACAGCTTAGAGAAGCGAAAAAGCAAAGCGCCTGTCACTGGATTTTGCCTCTTGAACGTTCCAAAACTGACAGGATACAGAGTTAGGAGCGCTAACACACAACAATCCTGCGCATTCGGTCATCCATACGACAGAATCAGCCGAAAGCAAACGGGACCTAGCAGTGCGCATAACAAAACGTCTTTCTTTAGCTACAAGGGGCGATACGACATGCTCCTGCCGAAAGTCTGTCACACCGCTTTGGTACGTTGTTGCTCCGAGAGAAACATCTATCAAAAATAACATTCACATTATAGGCTCACCGTCTTCGACAGGCGGCACTGAGCCTGAAACAACTTGGCCGTGCGATAACTTTTTTGGGGTGTTGGTTCGCGCTTCGACTACTCGATTAAATATAAATCAACACTTTTCAACTCCAACTTCTAGGTAAAAATGTGCACCCTGGCATTCAGAAGACTGCAGAAATCATAGGTTGCTTTGGCAAAATCAGTGTGAGAAAGAGACACACGTGTTGACATTCAACGCTAGTTTATTAAAGAAATATGTGTTGCGAAACTGAAGAAAACGGCACATCATATGAGAGTTTCCTGACATACCGCATCCGATCTTGATCAAACCATTTTGTTGAATGAAAATCGTATTGCAACTCAGATTGCCGTGCACCAGTGGAGGATCACGTGTCTGGAGGTCGCACAAGGCGGAGCAGATTTGGGTGCACCATTTCTGCCCAGCCTGAATAGCGACAAGGCTAACCGTTGTTATAGTAACATAAAGATAAAGTAGATCATAGAGCACAACACACCTTTTCACTGAGTGTCTTCGATCCCTTTCGCGTTCGTTTCATGAATTGAGACATTGAACCCGATGACATGTATTCCGTAATAAATATGACCTGAAAAAGTGGATGCCAACCAATAAGAAATAAACACGAATTACAGCGTATGAAACCGGTTGACAATTGTCAGCCGAACAGCTCGCCCGCTCACCCTGGGCTTTTCCGACTTGACATCCGTCCAGTATTTGTGAAACGTCACCAGATTCGTATGCTGCAGTTGCGTCAGGTTATCGAAAATTGCCTTGATCTTCTCCTGAACACCAAGAATGATCATTGGTTGAGATAAAGCATGATTACTTTTGTTTTAAAACAAGCATCACTTCATCACCATGTCACTCACCTCCTGTGCTCTAAAGTTTTTGCGTTCACTGAATTGCACCTCATTCCAGACCACCTCATTGCCGGTCTCATTGTCCATCGCCAAATAGGCCACATCGATGCCAGGCACATCACGTTGTTTCACCTGTTCACGACGTTTCCACCAACGACCGCATGGAGATTCTTCGAGGATCTCAAAGTAAAACATCATGTTTGTGAACAGTGGCAGAATCATTGGGCTGTTGTTGAACCCTGCTACACCACTGCGGTTCACAGAACTACCGTATTGTTGGAAATAGAACCCGGGGGTCTATTTTTTCACTGGGGTCATTTTGGGGGGTTCAATTTATGGGGGTCAATTATTGGGGGGTTACATTTTTCTGGCCCCGCGACGAAAAAAATCATTGTTAATAATGCCCCTAACAATCGTGTTTTGGTTTTTTTGACTTCAACGGCGGCAATTATGCTTAAAAAGCTGTATTCTGTTGCGTACGCAAGCTTAAACAACGTTTGACACAACAACACAGCATTACCATACCACTATTCTATGGTACGGTTACGGTGAAGGTTGGGGGGTGGGGGGTCAATTAATGGGGGTTCCATTTTTGAATTCGAGCCATTTGGGTGTGGTTCAATTAATGGGGGATTCTATTTCCGACAATACGGTACATACTGCACACTGCACACAAGCAGAAGGCCTGTATTGCCTAGCCACTTAGTATCTTACAATTGCATGTGCAAAAACTTGAAGGAGTTAGTATAGAATTCTGGAACAAAACGAACTTCGTTTTGGTCTTCGTCAGACTCAGATTCGCTTTCTTCAGCTTTCGATGCGTCTGCTGGGTTTGTTGAACTGACCGAAGCCGGTGCAGATGGGACTGGCTCTGAAAAATCACGTAAAAAGTAGTTAACCACTTATCAACTGTGTCCCACACTATCGGCGGTAAACTCTAGGCTCCAGCCCAGCAATATGGCTTAGAATTCCCGACAATTGAGCGACAGGCGTAGTTTTGCTAGAAAATTTGTTTGTTTGAACAAAGGTTGTTGGGAAGCAACCAAAAAATATTTTTTAAAACCACCAGAAAAAAACAACATAAAAAAATCGGGTCGCATTGGGTTTCCAGGTCCGATAGTCGGGCCGGACCGCCTCAAACCCAACCAGGCCCAATTTGCACCTGAATCTGAGTCACTCTCACCAGGCCAGGCGGGTGCGATCGAAGACGCGAGGTTATGGTTACGTTTCATATGTTA
Source organism: Rhynchonema sp. JSB1_4 (assembly GCA_030248065.1). Lineage (NCBI taxonomy): Eukaryota > Metazoa > Nematoda > Chromadorea > Monhysterida > Xyalidae > Rhynchonema > Rhynchonema sp. JSB1_4. The sequence continues at coordinate 20,936 of JASAMV010001712.1, read as the reverse complement.
CCTAACCGAGCCGTTCGGGCTCAAATACCAATGTCGATTGATATGTCACTGCTCTGCACTGCTGCAACGTGCCACAGCCGTGCTTATGAAAGAGACAGAACAGACAAAACAAAATAACAACAAGGCCTTCGCCTTTCGTTCGATAGATGAGGCCGACGGAGGGCTATGCAAACGCAAACCATAGTAGTGGCAGGGGGTTACCCCAGTGGTGTCGTTAGGGGGGGGGGGGGTTGGGGGGTTACCCCCCCTGGTATGGGGTGTGGGAAATCGGCCGGGGGTATGGGGTATGGGAAATTTTTCACTTTTGGAACAAGCACCTCTAAGAAATGACTTTTTGACCCCGAGAAGTACCAAAATTGACCATTTTTCGTCCAAAAATGTCAAAAATCGCTTGCTCCCGCAAGAAAATTCTGTTTTAGGCACTTTTTCGACCAATTTTTGGCATTTTTAGAAGATCTTTGGGATCATTTTTTCAAAACCCCCACCCTCGGGTATGGGAAATTTTTGAGTTTTTGGAGAAACCCCCCCCCCTGGTATGGGAAATTTTTGATTTTTGGGGGTATGTATGGGAAATTTCTCGAAAATTGGGCTGGGTATGGGAAAATTTCGATTTCTCAACGACACCACTGGGTTACCCCCTCTCGTGCTTACCTACCACAAAACCCAAGGGAGGGGTTGGGGAGGGGGTTGAATACTTACCTCTCACAGCAATTTTGTGCCTTTTTTTAAAGCAAAAATCAGTGTTTTTCGACCTTATTTCCCCAAAAATCGCGCGCTAACCCACCCATAATACGTATTGTTAGGCCATTTTCGGCGAAAATTTGGAAAAAGTGCTATTTTTTTACGTCATTTTTTGGCCAAAATTGTATCACAAAACTGCGTTTTTTGCCTTTTTGAGTGACCAACATCACACCTCTCACGCTTCCGGTTCCAACACCCGCACTATATTACGTCCATCCAGTGCAATTTTCGGGAAATTTCCATACATACCCCCAAAACATCAAAAATTTCCGATAGCCATTCCCGAGGGGGTTTTCTGAAAAAATGGCCCCAAAATCTCAAACCAAAAAGGGCTAAAAGTGCCGAAACACAGTTTTCTCGCGGAGCAAGCAATTTTTGACATTATTAGGCAAAAAAACGGTCAATTTTGGTACTACTCGGGGATAAAAAGTCATTTCTTAGGGGTGCTTGTTCCAAAAGTGAAAATTTCCCATTATACCTCCGGCCGATTTCTAATACCCCATACCAGGGGAGTAACCCCGCCCCCCACCCCCCCTAACAACACACTCCTCCCACTGCCTCTCTGCCCACTACACGATGCAAACCAACCTGCGTGCTGGTCGCTGGCGGTGTTGTTTGACTGCCCGCGACCATCTGCACAGCAACACACCGCGGGCAGGACGCGCGCTTTTGACGCATCGCTGGGGGCCCCACATTTTTGGTGGTACAGTAGGTACACCTGGGTAGCTACACCACTGAGACCCAGTGACCCAGAGGTCTGCCCGGCCCGCAGCCGCACCCCTACTTTTCTGCGGAAAAACCCGGTTTTCTATATTTCGTGAAAAAAAGAACTGCAGTGTTACAGACAATACAGTGGTGTCGTCTGTCTAATTTCCCGGAGGCAGGTTTTTTTCGTTTTTTTTCGTTTTTTTCACTTCCCAGATGCACCCGGTATTACTTGGTTGTTTTTCGTGAAAAAAAAAACGTTTTTTTTCATCCGCCAGAATCCGGTGCGGCATGAAAGCGTGGGAAAACTCGACCCGGCGTGGCCATTTTTTGACCAATTTTATCTGATGACTTTTTAGTTTGTTCTGAAATAAGATTTTTGACACAAAATTGACCCCTCAAACAGTGTAGTTCCTGGTCCAGAGGGGGGACAGGCGGTACTGCAGTGAAAAAAACCGTTTTTTTTTTTCTAGAAAAGTTATTGCAGGGTGTTAGCTGAGGAATGGGGGACAAGAAGGAAACGAGCGCTGCGAATAAACGCGTGATGTTCACAATCGAGCCGACAGCGAGCGACGCCGTCCCTCCCCCCAGCGAATGCGTCCAAAAGCCAGCAGCCGTCACTGCCGCCGCCGGTGCTGTTGCTGTGCAGAATGCGGTCGCGGGCACGTCCAAACCAAACACCGCCAACGCGACCAACAGCACCGCCACCGGTTGGTTTGCATCAGTGTAGTGGCAGAGCAGGCCCAGTGTGTGGGAGGCAGTGCTGTTGTTAGGGGGGGTTGGGGGGCGGGGTTACTCCCCTGGTATGGGGTATTAGAAATCGGCCGGAGGTATGATGGGAAATTTTTCACTTTTGGAACAAGCACCCCTAAGAAATGACTTTTTGATCCCGAGTAGTACCAAAATTGACCGTTTTTTTTGCCTAATAATGTCAAAAATTGCTTGCTGCCGCGAGAAAACTGTGTTTCAGGCACTTTTAGGCCACTTTTTGGTATTTTTTGAAGATTTTGGGGCCATTTTTTCAGAAAACCCCCTCGGGAATGGCTATGGGAAATTTTTGATGTTTTGGGGGTATGTATGGAAATTTCCCGAAAATTGCACTGGTGGGACGTAAGTATGGTGCGGTGTTGGGACCGGAAGCGTGAGAGGTGTGATGTTGGTCACTCAAAAAGGCAAAAAACACAGTTTTGTGATACAATTTTGGCCAAAAAATGACGTAAAAAATAGCACTTTTTCCAAATTTTCGCCGAAAATGGCCTAACAATACGTATTATGGGTGGGTTAGCGCGCGATTTTTGGGGAAATAAGGTCGAAAAACACTGATTTTTGCTTTAAAAAGGCACAAAATTGCTTGTGAGAGGTAAGTATTCAACCCCCTCCCCAACCCCTCCCTTGGGTTTTGTGGTAGGTAAGCACGAGAGGGGGTAACCCAGTGGTGTCGTTGAGAAATCGAAATTTTCCCATACCCAGCCCAATTTTCGAGAAATTTCCCATACATACCCCCAAAAATCAAAAATTTCCCATACCAGGGGGGGGGTTTCTCCAAAAACTCAAAAATTTCCCATACCCGAGGGTGGGGGTTTTGAAAAAATGATCCCAAAGATCTTCTAAAAATGCCAAAAATTGGTCGAAAAAGTGCCTAAAACAGAATTTTCTTGCGGGAGCAAGCGATTTTTGACATTTTTGGACGAAAAATGGTCAATTTTGGTACTTCTCGGGGTCAAAAAGTCATTTCTTAGAGGTGCTTGTTCCAAAAGTGAAAAATTTCCCATACCCCATACCCCCGGCCGATGTCCCACACCCCATCCCAGGGGGGGTAACCCCCCAACCCCCCCCCCCCTAACGACACCACTGGGGTAACCCCCTGCCACTACTATGGTTTGCGTTTGCATAGCCCTCCGTCGGCCTCATCTATCGAACGAAAGGCGAAGGCCTTGTTGTTATTTTGTTTTGTCTGTTCTGTCTCTTTCATAAGCACGGCTGTGGCACGTTGCAGCAGTGCAGAGCAGTGACATATCAATCGACATTGGTATTTGAGCCCGAACGGCTCGGTTAGGTAACATATGAAACGTAACCATAACCTCGCGTCTTCGATCGCACCCGCCTGGCCTGGTGAGAGTGACTCAGATTCAGGTGCAAATTGGGCCTGGTTGGGTTTGAGGCGGTCCGGCCCGACTATCGGACCTGGAAACCCAATGCGACCCGATTTTTTAAGTTGTTTTTTTCTGGTGGTGTTAAAAAATATTTTTTGGTTGCTTCCCAACAACCTTTGTTCAAACAAACAAATTTTCTAGCAAAACTACGCCTGTCGCTCAATTGTCGGGAATTCTAAGCCATATTGCTGGGCTGGAGCCTAGAGTTTACCGCCGATAGTGTGGGACACAGTTGATAAGTGGTTAACTACTTTTTACGTGATTTTTCAGAGCCAGTCCCATCTGCACCGGCTTCGGTCAGTTCAACAAACCCAGCAGACGCATCGAAAGCTGAAGAAAGCGAATCTGAGTCTGACGAAGACCAAAACGAAGTTCGTTTTGTTCCAGAATTCTATACTAACTCCTTCAAGTTTTTGCACATGCAATTGTAAGATACTAAGTGGCTAGGCAATACAGGCCTTCTGCTTGTGTGCAGTGTGCAGTATGTACCGTATTGTCGGAAATAGAATCCCCCATTAATTGAACCACACCCAAATGGCTCGAATTCAAAAATGGAACCCCCATTAATTGACCCCCACCCCCCAACCTTCACCGTAACCGTACCATAGAATAGTGGTATGGTAATGCTGTGTTGTTGTGTCAAACGTTGTTTAAGCTTGCGTACGCAACAGAATACAGCTTTTTAAGCATAATTGCCGCCGTTGAAGTCAAAAAAACCGAAAACACGATTGTTAGGGGCATTATTAACAATGATTTTTTTCGTCGCGGGGCCAAATGAAAAATGTGACCCCCCAATAATTGACCCCCATAAATTGAACCCCCCAAAATGACCCCAGTGAAAAAATAGACCCCCGGGTTCTATTTCCGACAATACGGTAGTTCTGTGAACCGCAGTGGTGTAGCAGGGTTCAACAACAGCCCAATGATTCTGCCACTGTTCACAAACATGATGTTTTACTTTGAGATCCTCGAAGAATCTCCATGCGGTCGTTGGTGGAAACGTCGTGAACAGGTGAAACAACGTGATGTGCCTGGCATCGATGTGGCCTATTTGGCGATGGACAATGAGACCGGCAATGAGGTGGTCTGGAATGAGGTGCAATTCAGTGAACGCAAAAACTTTAGAGCACAGGAGGTGAGTGACATGGTGATGAAGTGATGCTTGTTTTAAAACAAAAGTAATCATGCTTTATCTCAACCAATGATCATTCTTGGTGTTCAGGAGAAGATCAAGGCAATTTTCGATAATCTGACGCAACTGCAGCATACGAATCTGGTGACGTTTCACAAATACTGGACGGATGTCAAGTCGGAAAAGCCCAGGGTGAGCGGGCGAGCTGTTCGGCTGACAATTGTCAACCGGTTTCATACGCTGTAATTCGTGTTTATTTCTTATTGGTTGGCATCCACTTTTTCAGGTCATATTTATTACGGAATACATGTCATCGGGTTCAATGTCTCAATTCATGAAACGAACGCGAAAGGGATCGAAGACACTCAGTGAAAAGGTGTGTTGTGCTCTATGATCTACTTTATCTTTATGTTACTATAACAACGGTTAGCCTTGTCGATTCAGGCTTGGAAGAAATGGTGCACCCAAATCTTGTCCGCTTTGTGCTACCTGCATTCATGTGATCCTCCAATTGTGCACGGCAATCTGAGTTGCAATACGATTTTCATTCAACAAAATGGTTTGATCAAGATCGGATGCGGTATGTCAGGAAACTCACATATGATGTGCCGTTTTCTTCAGTTTCGCAACACATATTTCTTTAATGAACTAGCGTTGAATGTCAACACGTGTGTCTCTTTCTCACACTGATTTTGCCAAAGCAACCTATGATTTCTGCAGTCTTCTGAATGCCAGGGTGCACATTTTTACCTTGACGTTGGAGAAAGGTGTTGATTTATATTTAATCGAGTAGTCGAAGCGCGAACCAACTCTCCAAAAAAGTTATCGCACGGCCAAGTTGTTTCAGGCTCAGTGCCGCCTGTCGAAGACGGTGAGCCTATGATGTGAATGTTATTTTTGATAGGTGTTTCTCTCGGAGCAGCAATATACCAAAGCGGTGTGACAGACTTTCGGCAGGAGCATGTCGTATCGCCCCTTGTAGCTAAAGAAAGACGTTTTGTTATGCGCACTGCTAGGTCCCGTTTGCTTTCGGCTGATTCTGTCGTATGGATGACCGAATGCGCAGAATTGTTGTGTGTTAGCGCTCCTAACTCTGTATCCTGTCAGTTTTGGAACGTTGAAGAGGCAAAATCCAGTGACAGGCGCTTTGCTTTTTCGCTTCTCTAAGCTGTTGTTGTGGTGATTGTTTCTTATTTTGTACTGTATTCCAAAACCGTATAAATCAGTGCATAATTTTCAAGTTTTCTCTTGCTTGAATTTCATCTTAGAACTTCGTAAAATGTTGTGAGTTGTGAACAGATTTAGCAGAAAATGTGGATCGTCATCTTGTCCCCTTACTTGTCCGCTGTGGTCACTTTCTTTGCCTATTTATTTCAGTGGCACCGAACACCATCCACCACCATGTGAAAACATTCCGTGAGAACATGAAGAACATGCATTACATTGCGCCCGAATATGAACGTGAGTTGCTAAATTTGTTGTTAAGTTTGCGTGGAATGCTGCAGAAGGCGGTTTACGCTTTTGCGTTCAGTCTGGGAGAACTGTTCTCGGTAAAAACGCGCTGTTCCTGACACAACAAGGAAAACGGTCTTCGTCATTTCGCCTGATCGTTGTGTGTTCCGTCAGCGTCAAGTATCGATCTCCACTCAGAAACAACCAATTTTTGCAATGGCTATGTTTCCTCCGTTTCGTAAGATTTGTTCAATAATCACTATAATTTACTGTTTCTTGCAGTCGGCACCGCTGTTACGCCGGCAGCAGACATCTATGCATTTGGCATCTGTGCATTAGAGGTACGATTTGTTTCATAAAATTGTTTTATTTTAACGCAATCTGCAAAGTATTCTAATGGTCTGCTGTGTTTCCCTGTTCACAGATGGCAGCTTTGGGTTTCCAAATGAACGGAGCCGACACGGGCGCATCGACATCACGCGAGAATGTCGCGCCGACGTTTGTGTCCGCCGAAACCATCCAGAAAACACTGTCCTCCATTGAAAATCCGCTAATGCAGGTTGGCGCCATTGACTCTGAAGATACACAACACTATAACACAGGGAATTTTGTTTGCGTCACATTTTGAGATACAATTGCACCATATATTTTGTCCAGCGTAAAAGTTGTTCCTCTACACCTGATGAACATCTTTTACGCTGGCCAAAAATGAATCGTTTAAAGCGGGAAACCGTATATCTCATGCTTGCTTTTTTACTACGCAGTTAGACTGTTTATGTCCAACGGTCACAAAAACAACGATCAAACGAGATAAACCACATTAAAACTGTCAGAATTTATCTTTGAAAAGTTGCTTTCAGGAACAAACGGGAGCTTGTGCCGAGTTACGCCCACCCTTTTGATCATGAAAGGCAGTGAGACTGAGACAAGAACCAGCTCGCTGACAGATGAAACCTTTGTGAAACATTTCACACGTGGCTCTTGGTTGACTAGCTGGTTGGATTCCCCACTAAATGTTCTGCCGTTGCCTGATCAAAAGGGGAGCGTAAGTCGGCACAAGCTCCCGTTTGTTCCCGAAAGCAAATTTTTAAAAATTAATTCTCACTTCATATTGTTTGAACGATGTTTTTGTGATCACTCATCGTATGTAGTCACATTTTATTGCGAAAGGCCGGATTCTGAGAGCATGCGATATCCGGTTGCCCGGTTTAACTCTATCTCAAACTACAGCTCACTCAAATAACAACCTCCTGCGTTATAAATTTGTACCTTTTTTTGGGGCGGACTTAGTTGAGCACGGAATCCGGCAATATTTACATGCAAAAGCTTTGATGGGTGCGGAACAGCATCTGCGTTTTCCGTAAATATTTCCGGTTTCCGTGTTCAACGTAAGTCCGCCCTAGAGCCATTTGATTTGCAAGCAATCAGCTCAGCTGCGTGGCTGGGAAGCAGCATGAAACTAAACTAAGGTCGCTGCATGTCTAAGTCGAGAAGCGGTGAATGGCTTAGCTTCTGGTATGCTGTAGATTTCGTGCAGTGACGTCAGCGGCTGGATTGCCTTTAATCACGTGAGCAACGTCATTTCAGGATTTCATCAAGCGATGTTTATGCCAAGACTGGACGAGTCGACCGACCGCACGTGAACTGCTCTTTCATTCGGTATTATTCGAAGTGCATTCGTTATTGCTGCTCGCCGCGCACACTATCGTTGACACTAAAGGTGCTTCTGTTACATTATTCTTCCCTGTGATGTTTTTTATAATTTCCTGTCAAGTTTCGCAATTGCTTCCCTCTACTTTTTCTACAGGCCTTTATTCAGGGCTGGAAACTCAATTGGAAGCGTTCAATATCAAGCCAGATGACAAAGACCGGGTGTACGCCTCGTTGGGCAACGAAAAGTGCCTGTTTAGGTATCGCGATCGCGACTTCTTCGAGGTCGATAAATTTCTGGAAGATGTCAGGTTTGGTTTTCAGTTGCTTTCTTCCACGTTGTCTTTCATTTTTGCCCACTTCAAAATGGTTGCTTTCAGGAACGGCATCTATCCGCTGACCGCATTTGCCGCCCCTCTGCCCCAACGACCGGACAAAGCGCACGAGCCATTGCCGGGCATCAGTGGCACGAGTGTGGACGCGACTGCGAATGCGGCTTCAATGGATACGGGCTCGAGTCAGCCGGGTCAAGGCCAGTCGGGCACCAGTCAGGCCGGTGGGGGTACATCCGTTGGTGGCCCTGCCGACACACAACAGACAGCGGCTAGCAGCGATCAACGAGCTCAATCACCATTCACTGATAAATCTGATGGTGAGTGGTGGTTGGTTGCACTGCATTGGCGATGCTGAGAGTCGGCTTTGGTCTATTTTTTGTGTGCCTCATAAACTCATTGATGTGCTCATACGATGATTTTTTTCATTCATGAGAAATTATTGTTGGATCGATAGCAAACTTATACCCAAGCACGTGAAGTATGCGAATGGTCCAAGCCATTTGCGCTGATAAAGTTTGGGATTACGCGCAAAGCAACGATTATCGTGCCGCTTGATTGGCATTTGCCGAATATATTGCAGCTGGTGATTCATCAGTCGGCTCGACGACCGCCGGCACTCTCAAATCATCCATGTCCGCAGCGATCAACGCAGCCACCGAGACTGAACATCGACGTGTTCTCAGAATGTCGGCTGAATTGAAACAGGCCGATAGTGGCATTTGGATGGTGCGGGCGGGGGGTTTTATGGTGTTCGCTAGTTGTAACAAAGCGGCTTTTGTCATGGGAGCTTCTGGCATCGAACTGTTATACTTTTGTTACGACGATCGTTGAACCGATATTGGCTTTCCATGACTTTTATCGGCTTTACGATATCCTACAATCCGCACAACTAAAATTGGTTATCTGACGAAGACCTGGCGTGTTGGTACTGTGGTTTTTCTTTTCATTTTAGCTCACCCTACTATTAAAGTTGGAGGATATGATGAATCGCCAATTGACAGCCGAGATCGGTGACAACGACACATCCAGTAATTTGGCTGATGAACTCGTCCAGCACGGCTTCATCAATGAAGTGAGTGCGCAATGGAAAACCTCTCATTTATTATTTTTTACAATGTTGGGTCTGAGAGCCTTGTTGGCGCTATGATTCACTCCTACATACCAACAAAGTGAAGGAGTTGGATTGGAATGTTTGACTTTGTGGTTGAAATTTAGATTTACACAAAAGCTGCACGTGGATTGTTGGTTGTTCGGTCAAAATCGCCTTCTTTTATTCGGTTTTTCTTATGGACTTTCTCATGGAGTTCATCACAGAAGTGATCAGTGTACCACAAAACCGACATTTTACAATATACGAGACATTTGCAATACTAGCTGTTAACCACCCAACACCTGTGGCCGTATTCTTTGCACATCCTATCATAATTTACATATACATAATCGTAATTGCAGCACGATCATGACGGGCTGACCAAGTTGATCAGTCAAACTCTGTGCGCTCGTGCCAAGGCAGCGACCGATGCAGCGTTGGTGAATGGACACAATGTGGTGGACGACAGTGGGGATTCAGGCACCTAGTTGATGTTTCAGCATATTTATTGTCCGGCGTCAAATCCTTCGCGAATACTGCTGTTTTGTTTATTGCGACTCTCAACGGTATTTAGTTCAGAAGTGATTTCTTTGATCCAAGGTCTGGTGGTGCAGATGGGTGTATAAGCAGTGTTGTGGCTGGCTGGTTGTATAAGCAGTGTTGTGGATGGGTGGTTGCAAAGTACCCTTGGGGATGGATACGGAGATGATTGCAAGGTGCCCCTTACCCAGCCTCCAGAACGTTGCAAGGCACCCCTGAGGTCCGAAAAAACGGTGTTTTTTTGCATGCATCATACTGCAGAATTGGCCAAAAAATGGTACGTTTTTTTGCATTTTGGCCGAAACGTTGGCTAAAATATTAGCTATCATACTGAGGTTATCCGCGATGGTTGCAAGATACTTAACCTTTCCCCCAAGGGGTGGTTGCAAGCTACCTACCCCTTAGGGGAGAAATTTCCCACCCCTTCCCTCCAGCCCCTACACTGTAGTATCAGGGTTTTCTTGACAACGCTACAATTGAGAGTTGCGGGGTTTGGCGATAAATTTTACTTGATTACGGGGTTTAATGCTGGTGAATGCGTAAATGCTGGGTCGCAGTGGACTTCTGTTAGTCAGTTTGCTTTTTCTTGTTGGTCATGGTTTGCAAATACATACAATCGTGATTGTTTGTCTGGAAAACAAAAGTGCACAGCGACCACGATGCATCAATCATAGGGAGACATCAAACTCGTGGGTAATCTGTTAGTGATTTTGACGTGGTTTATGTGTATCGTCACAAACCAGTCGCATGCCCTATTCAACACATAATCACGAACTTGTCTAGTTGCCCTCAAGCTTGAGCTCGTACAAAGTGTCTTGCCCAAATGCCAAGTGACGTTTGCGCGTCTGTGTTTGAGTCACATGATGATATAGGTCGTACCAGTCGACTGTTGCTTATTTGTATCGAGATTAATTTTGCTATTGTTTCTACTGTGGTTCTTATGTTTGCATGAAGTGACTGACTGCTGATACATTGATGCTTGATTAATTTACTTGAATGATTGAAAGCGCTGCGCTTTCACTAAACTTTGAAATTTGTGTTTCTCTGACATAGCGTAATTTGAATGATTGTTTCTCCTTGTCAACAACAAACGTTTTGATCGACGCCATATTACAATTGTTTTATACCGAGTTCTGCTGTGCTGTGAGTTATAATTATCGTATGATGATTGATTTCTCTGCCTCAATGTGTTTTTATTCACACACATCGTATTAACGCAGCCACACAACACTAGTTCGTTGTATCAGAAATGTGGTGATATCTATTTGATGTTTCATGATGTGTATGCGAATTTGCGTTTCACGGCCATCTTGTACGCAAATCCTTTCCCGCAGTATTTTCTAGGGCATGTATCTGTATGGTTGCTCAAAGTTTTACACGTTCACAAAAGAAGTACTACTAATTTTGATTTTAATTGCGTTTCATTCAAAATTGAGAATATCTATTGGTTTGCGCATTATTTGTGAATGTGGATATACAAATCTGCACCGCTTGAACGGTAACGGTAAACTAAAAGCGAGAAAAATATCAGCGGACATTTTACGGTAACAGTCACTGGACAAGAATATCGGCCAACATGTGATGAACGAGGTGCATACCCCGGCAGACGAAAAAAACCGTTTTTCTCGGTCTGAGACAAATATTTTTCCGTAGGTACTTTATCGGAAAACTTTGGGTAATTTGATTTCGCCGAAAAATCGTAATGCAAACCTGATGAGTTTTGTGGTTATAGGAGAAATTCGCTCAATGACCAAAATTGATTGACAAAAGCTTACAAAGCATATGTTTCCGGGGAGTTAAAGTGCCTCTACAATTGAATGTTGACCGCGTTTGTTTGCAGCCATTTTATCAGAAAATGAAGGCAAGGTATCAGAAACCAAGATTTAGGGAATGGATTTTCAACTCGTTGCTTTGTGATGTTTCACGGAGCCCACATATTTTCACAGGAGGAGAAAAAATGAAAAAAGTTTGAGGCGGGCCTGTGCAAGACACAAGGTAATCCAATCTAAGATATTTTCAGCGTTTTATACACAGACGTTTCTCTGTTAAACGAGATATAAAGCATTGCACTAAACGCCAGGTGTGACAAATGATAAACGAAACACTCCGAAAAATCAAGCCTTTTTGAAGCACCCTTTTACTGCTGTATAATTTTAGGCATCTGTGGTGAATGAAATAAGTTGTCAATTGCAAATAAAAATCGTCTAATTATCCTGTGTTCAGGATGTGCTTTTCGTTTTTCAAAACCCTACACAGCTCACACAATGTTTACCACAACATGCGCAAGGCAGCCATTCTCACAGCGCACACACAACGACAACACACAGCCAGCACAGCGACAACAGAGCAATGTTTCAGCTGGCAAGCTTTGTTGTGTGTGTGCGCTGTGGCATGGCTGCCTTGCGCATGTTGTGGTAAACATTGTGTGAGCTGTGTAGGGTTTTGAAAAACGAAAAGCACATCCTGAACACAGGACAATTAGACGTTTTTTATTTGCAATTGACAACTTATTTCATTCACCACAGATGCTTAAAATTATACAGCAGTAAAAAAGAGTGCTTCAAAAAGGCTTGATTTTTTGGAGTGTTTCGTTTATCATTTGTTGTCACACCTGGCGTTTAGTGCAATGCTTTATATCTCGTTTAACAGAGAAACGTCTGTGTATAAAACGCTGAAAATATCTTAGATTGGATTACCTTGTGTCTTGCACAGGCCCGCCTCAAACTTTTTTCATTTTTTCTCCTCCTGTGAAAATATGTGGGCTCCGTGAAACATCACAAAGCAACGAGTTGAAAATACATTCCCTAAATCTGGGTTTCTGATACCTTGCCTTGATTTTCTGAAAAATGGCTGCAAACAAACGCGGTCAACATTCAATTGTAGAGTCACTTTAAGCACTCTTCGAGAAATAGCTCACCTACACGAACAGATTTTGACCTAAAACTGTCATGTTTTTCGATTTTCCCTTATTAAGTACTGGAAAAATATTGGAAAAAATGGCTTTTTTCGAAAAACCATTTTTATCCTCGGAAAACAAAGAACGGTTCTTTATGCCAGCATAACGAGGTAAATGGAAATCATTCTTCTCTACACAAGTAAAACAATGCAATCAAAAGCTGGCAGACGTCTTGGACAGAAATTATCGTCCAAACCTCCATATTCAGTGCTTTTTTTGTGATGTTTGCTTGATTATCGAAGATGATGGACGGAAAAATGTGCTTCACATGGTGGTCTCAGGCTCAAGTCTATTAGCCAACGGCGCTGAGTGCAACGTGGCAGCGGGCGTTCTGTTGTCGGAGGATTGTCGCCTGATTCGTCGATTGCCCAGTCCATAAAGCAATGGATTGCAAAGAGTGCTGGCCATGGCAATCCAATGCACTATCAGCTGGTGTAGATGACTAAACACGGGCGTGTTCGCCACGTTCAGGTCGGATGTCAGGTACATGGCCGTCAATGGACACCAACAAATGACGAACGTCGCCACCGTTATGAACAACAACCACGTGGATCGACGCAATCGACCGACGGGCGCTGCCCGATGTCTGCATGTGCCTGTCTGCTCGATGTCGGGCATGTCTGATGAGCTCCTGATGCTCAACAGGGCGTGTCGGATTGTCGCGCCCACCACCATTGACATTGGTTCGGCAGTGCTCACTGCTGCTGCGCCCGAGCACTCTTCCTCGATCACAATATCATCGATACACGATTCATCGTCGCAGGTCACCCGACGATTTGTGACTCTCAAGTTTTGTTGTGCGTGTGACGGTGACAATCGACTGGCAGTCGACGACAGACGTGATCTCTTCTCAGCACGATTCACCTTGTCCTCCGCATTGTTCTGCACGTTGCTGCCGGTCAAGCGACTCGATCGCGTTCGACGTCGGAATTTGACCGTCTGCAAGCATTGGTCAACGAAATGACAGTGGCGTATTGTGCTGAAACTGAACAAACTCAACACTGACATTGTGTATGACCCTTGATGTGCGGATGTAGGTGTACGCGATGAGGACCAATGGCACCAGCAGCTGCAGAGTGGCACACGTGATGCCGAATGCTCGTTGCACCCATCGATTGGACCACATCTCGAAACAATACCGTCCGCAATTGGGGCCATACGAGGCGACACTAAAATGGCTGGCTCGTCTGGTAATTGAAATGCTAGGCTGCTAATGAGATAAACAGCGGGGCCGTTAGTTAGGCTGTGTCAAATTTTGAAACCAAACGTAAACGCGTGTTCAACTAACGACCAATTGCAAAGTGGTTGATGCATGTCTTCTGACCGGTTTTTTTTCAAAAGGTGCCACTGGCAACTGGCTCATTACCGCAGTTGATTTGGCAAAATCTACTGGCGCATTTTGAAATCTACTGGATCATTTTAAAAATGGATAAAATAACATGCGGGATAACCGTTATGGCATTTCTGGCACAGGACGATAAGAATGAGCGTCAACGACACAGTTGAACACTTGCATCAACCATTCACAATACGCGTCAACAAACTGTGTGTGTGTTGCCTGCAACGCTGCCATGCCACATGACACAATGAATATGGTGAGGAGACCGACGCAAGTGGCACGAGTGCCAATGCCATCGCGTTGATGTTGCACAATGGTGACGTAGCGGTCGAATGCCAACAACACGATTGAATAGGTTGATGAGAACACGAAGAACACCTGTGTGGGGTATTGTTGTCCGAGGTTTCCACAGAGGGTCCCGCAGGCATTCGGAGCTCCTTGTGAAAAACGCCGAGAAGCAGAATACCGCTTTCATTTGCAACTAAGACTCGCAGCTAATCTCTAAAACTAGGTATACTGGTCCTAACCGCAACCGAGTCAGTAACGCTCTTGATGTTTTACACTGGCGCAAAGCTGGCAAAGTCGACTTTCTTGTCAAAGTGCCATGTTCACCCATAAAATGCGACGGGCCAATCAGTTGTGCCGCGATTAGGAAAAGACAAGCGATTCGTTTGGAATGTACATTCCAACTGTTGCCCTTTACCTATATACAGTACATAGTTTTACATGAGTACATTTCCCGGAAAGGGATAGCTGCCTGGCGTCACGCGGGTGTACGATTAATTTGCGCGCAGTAAACACACAGCATTCTTTGACTTTCCTACGCCTAAGCGCCACAATACATATGTACAGTATGTATTTGGTACAAGGTCACACTCGTGCGATAAAGCAAAAAGTCCATATAATTCTTAAGCACGTGCACGCAAATTAATCTTGTGCACTAGTGCCGCTACCCCTTTCCTGGAAATGTACCGTACCTGCGTGCTGCTGACGAGCTGACAAGCATTGCTGTGTCCCAACATTATCATCGGAGTGAGCGTGCCACTGATGCTGATCACACAAACATCCATGAAACACAGCCAGGCGATCAAGTAGTAGTGCATGGTATGCAATCGACGCAGAATGATGGTGATGACAACGATGTTGGCGATCACCGACAGGAAGATCAGGGGTGGGTAGATGAACAAGGCTAGATGACGGATGAACGCCTCGTCATCTCGGGTGATGCCCAGCAGCATCTGCATGTCAGGGACAAACGCATGAGCAACAACAGCATCGCAAAAATAGCATCAGGGGAAATTAGTTGGGGAGTGGATTTCTGTAAAAATCGGGTTCAGGTGGTAATTTGGGTCGGTGAACATGGTTGGAATCCGATGGCCATTTGCTACAGTGATCTCTCAGTGCTTTATGGGAAATTGTCCACCGATTTTTATCAAATCTGCTATAAACATCTGAAGGTTTCATTGGGTGCAGAACCAGAATTTCGGGTTTATGTCACCCATCAGCTTTAGCAATACGGGTTATATAGCGGCAAAAAAGAGCTGGTGCGATAACAGCGGTGAAAAACAGCACGGAAATTAAGCACTGAAAAACAGCGGTGGAAACGACAGCGAGTGTAGAAAACAACGGGTGTCGAAATTCGTCTACGCTCTTCAGGAAACGGTCCCCTGCTGTGCTGGCCTAGGATCCACGGTCCCGGTTCTTTGGATTTTTTGAGGCAAGTAGCACAGCCGGTCCAAGTTGTGTTGGCTCGGAATTTCAGAACCCACCGTTTTTCACACACGCTGTTTTGTCCACCCAGTTATTGCACCCGCTGCTTCTCCCCGCTATTTTTTCAGTCGCTTTTTTTTCACACTGTTTTTTCACCACTGTCTTTGCCCCCTTGCTGCTTTGTCCGTATCGGTCACGCATCAACCGAGCCCGGACTTACATGATTCGGCGGACAGGTACCATTAAAATCTGACTCCAGTGCCATTGGCAACACATCTGTCGACATTGACCTGGTAGATTCTGATTGATTTCTTGATGCAACGAATTTCAAGTTGACGACGCTCATAAAACAAAGAAAGAAAGGTCATAGACGAATCGAGAAAAGGCGCTGCAGGAAGCGAGATTGAAAGCAGCTCTCATGTTGTGCTGGGCTATTGTTTTGATCGCAATATTAATCTGAGTTTTTGTTAGCAGTGAACTGAAGTGCTTCCGCTCACCACAGGGGTACGTACATACAGTATCTACAGTGCACACACAAGCAGTGTGGGTATGTATGTTGGTCTGTACCACAATTGTGAAAACCAGGACGGCGCACGACAGCGGAAAATCAACAGCGAAACGTTGTCCACAGGGGTACACAAAGGGCATCCTGCGACTGGAGACGGGACAGGAAGAAATCCGTCGAATGTAAATGAACAGACACAGTAGGATGGACAATGATAAGTAACGCCGGTTTGAAGCTGGCAGTTGATCGAACAATAGGAGGTTGGCAATAACAAGCTGCTGCAAGCAGTTGCCAAAAGTGATCGACGTCACGGTGGAATCGAAACAGGAAACAGCTGTGAGGCAGCAACAACGTATGTAAACAGCGGGAAGTGACCATGCTCATAATGAGAGAAGGTAACGATGCAAGAGAGCAGGCTGACGATAACATCACAGCATGGCAATAGCGCGTGCGAGATACAGAAACAACGGGTGCACCAAGCAGGCAAGACGGTGGCAAGCGCGCTTACCCAACAACCAAGGAGGCAAAAACCTGAGTTAATTGTTCAGTCGTCAACGCAAATGGTCAACCCTGGTTGGCAACACAGCTCATGATGGTTCTGGACAGGGTTGAAAATTTTTTCTTAATTAACGAGCTTTTTTAAAAAAAGTTTTTTGATTTTTTTGACGAAAACTTTTTTATTAAAAAAAATGTTGCAAATGACGTCTCAGGGTAAATGAAACCGATACAACAAAATTTTTCAAAAAAAACTTTCTAAAATTTTTGGAAAATTTTCGCCTGAGACCCATCTTGTGTGATCACACCTGGTATTGGTCGCACAATGACCATATAAGAATTCATGAAATCAATCCTGATTTTCAAGTTTAGTCACTCTTAACCACTGTGCTATTTGTGATCTTCGCAAAACATTTTCAGCTAAAAATAATCTAGCAGATCAACCACGTTGCCGCAGGTCTGAAACATTCTCTTTACTATTGGTCGCACAATGACTTTATAAGAATTGGTTAATTTTTTTTCATGAATCGTAAAGAGGGAAAGTGACGGGGCAATGACGTTGCGTTGCACGATCACACATCAAACACGTTGTAAAGAGAATGTTTCAGACCTGCGGCAACGTGGTTGATCTGCTAGATTATTTTCAGCTGAAAATGTTTTGTGAGAATCACAAATAGCACAGTGGTTAAGAGTGACTGAACGTGAAAATCAGGATTGATTTGATGAATTCTTATATGGCCATTGTGCGACCAATACATGCTTTGCGTGAGATCATTGCCCCATCACTTTCCTGCTTCACGATTCAGGAAACAAATTTGACCAATTCTTATAAAGTCATTGTGCGACCAATATCAATACATTACAGGTGCCACATCACTATAAAAGACCAGCCCCCGAGCATCCCTGTGAAGCTTGGGGACAATACAAGGTGCCGCAGGCGCGATTTTGCAACAACTGACTCGTCCACAGAAAAAAGTGCCAATTTTTTACCTCGAAAAAGGCCATTTCGGGCAACTTTTTTTGTTAAACAAAATAAACAAAACAACATTCAATCACAACATTCTTTGACGCACAAATACTGTCAATCAATCAAATGAAAACCAAACTGATGGTATTGAAACGAGGAAGCAACGACTCACAGCCAGAGCTTCCAAGCTTCACATTACTGTGAAAGGCACAAAGATTGATCAGGTGCGATCATAAAAGTACCTAGAATGAACCAGAAATTGACCTACTGTATGACACGGTCAGATGTTACGTAAGCATGTGCAAAGGTAAAAAAGTCAAGGTGTCGGTATCCCTCGGTGACCTCAGTATCCCTGTCCTGTGTGAATACAAGGACCCTGAAACTATTTTACATGAGACCTGTTTAGGTCCATTGTGCTTTATGCATGTGTTCCAGCTTATCCCACCCGAGCAAAAGATCGGGAATTGCTCGAGAGAACTTCATGGTGCATGATACTGGATAATCACGATCATGAAGTGAGCCACGGTGAAATGCTTAACGCTCCAAGGATGGTACCGATATTACCATATCACCTTTCGATGCCAGACTCAGTAAAGCTCAAATTCTCAACAGCAATTCAAAATTGTGACGGACAGACAGACACTTTCTTATAGTTTCAGTGGTTTAGATGTATGAATTTGGCATAAACCAGTCAAGCAATAAATAATACGTGTGCCATAACAATATGTAGCGAATCAGATCGAGAACCAATCAAACGAAATTGACCAAGCCCTCGACGGTATCAGCAGAGCCCCATGTTCTCAACAGCGCTGGCATTCAACGCATTGCCGCAATCTGTGATCGACTTACCGTATGGCAAGTTAAAAAAGGCAGTCCGTTCTGAGGAGCTGTTTGATTATATTCTGGCAAAATTGACACCTGCCAACACAAACATACTGGTGCGCACGCGGGGTATAAGATTAATTTGCGTGCACGTGCTTAAAGCGGGAAACCGGATATCTCATGCTTGCTTTTTTACTATGAAATTTGACTATATATGTTCAATGATCCCAACAACATCCGTGAGACTGAACTGAGATAATCAGAAACGTTTTATTGCTATTGGTCGCACAATGACTTTATAAGAATTGGTCAATTTTTTCCTGATTCGTAAAGAGGGAAAGTGACGGGGCAATGACGTTGCGTTGCGTGATCGCACACAAAAAGCATGTAGACCTGCGGCAACGTGGTTGATCTGCTAGATTATTTTTAGCTGAAAAAGTTTTGTGAGAATCACAAATAGCACTAGTGCTCCTTTCCGGGAAAGTTTTACTCTACCATTATTATGGCCGACATTCCGTGTGCTTTTCAGTGCTCGTTCCATTCAAGTGAAACGGACCATCCTGTAGCTGTGACTCAATGCCCCCTTGTTGAAAGATTCGTTTCAGGATCAGACCATTCAAACATCAAGGATTTGACCATTCAAACCAATCAAACACTGATCAGTACCACTCGAACCACACAACTGAACGCAATATGCCAATGCTCACCATGCTCAATGCTGTTCCACTTATGCCATTTTCCTAGACGTAATATCAAAATTTATTCATGACATTTGCCACGCATATTAAAGGGGGCCTTTCGCATTTCAAACCTGCTTCAAACCTCGAATGTGTTTAGATAGTGGCCAAGGCGTCATCAAAGTCAAACACACCGGAGGTCTAACGTTCAGCATGCGGCCAGGAGATGCCCTTCAAGAGGAACATCCGGGAACAAATTCAAATGTGGACCAGCCCAATTTCTACCTGCGCATTCAGGCAACTCGCCTGATGACAAGGGCGGTCAAGGCGCAGAATGTTTCGCACGATATTTGCCCCTGCCTCACTATAGAATTTCGCTTTTCTTTTCTTCGAATTGCAACGAATTGTTCGTGCGCGGCTGCTAAATGTTTCAAGGTCTACTTGTCACGCTGGAACAATTCGTTGAAATTCGAAATAAAAAAGAAAAGCGAAATTCTTATAGTTAGCGGTGTTGCAAGTTTCATGCGAAACATTCATTCGCCTTGACACATTTTTGATCAAGCAGTTTGTTTGAATGCGCAGGTATAAATTGGGCTGGTCCGCGGCATACTTTGTTCCCGGATGTTCCTCTTGAAGTGCATCTCCTGGTCGCATGATGCAGATTGGGTTCTTGGTTCGTGAGAGTTTAAGGGCGGCCTTAGGTTCAATCCGGAAACCATAATCCGGGAAATATTTCCGGAAAACGCATTATTTTTGCATGTAAATTTTTGCGTTTTCCGGAAAATATTTCCGGAGTCCGGAAATGTTTTGTATTTTTGCATGCAAATTATTTCCGGGTTCCGGATTCCCGGATTAACCTAAGTTCGCCCTAATAACGCCCTGAATAACATTCAAATGCGTGCAAAGTTTGAAGGAGGTTTGAAATGCGAAAGGTCCCCTTTAAAGGCAAACCAGCCGTGCTTTGCAGACCTAGACCATACCGTATCACCCTGAATTCTTACACACTTGAAATGTTTCGGGTTACTGTAGCCACGTGTCGCGCGGTTGGCCGATAAACAGCACACACAAGCGCGCGCTAAATGTCTCATGATCTTGGCTCTTTCACACGCAAGCCGCGCGCGACGTGGCTACAGTAACCCGAAACATTTCAAGTGTGTACGAATTCAGGGTGATACAGTATGGTCTATAGGTCTGCAAAGTTTGGTTTGTTTGCCTATATTCATGTTATTGGACAGTCTAATGTTTCATCATCTTATGACTGTGATCTTTCTCGTTTATTGTTTAAAACAGGTTTTGTCACATTGCCTACGGGCGTTTTCATTTTGGCACTGGAGGCGCAAAACCAAAAATGAAATGCAATAAAATGAAAACAAAAAAACAAAACAAAACTGACACTTTGGACAGGAAAATGATACATTTTGTTCAGTATTACGCAAGCAACTGTTCTCTTGTTTGTGTTATGGCTGCTATTCACGAATTCAAAAACAACAACGGAAGAAGGTAAGGAAGAAGCATAATTACAAGATCGGCTGTGAAATTCACGGATATTAAAAAAATACAAACCAGGACAGGAAAGAGTGCGAAGGTGGTCGAGATGTGTAGGTTATGCAGAAGGCGAGGAGCTTTACTGGATAATACTAGCATGTTTCTCAGCCGCCATATCACTC
>JASAMV010001710.1:0-32654 GCA_030248065.1 Rhynchonema sp. JSB1_4 | reverse complement strand
GGGGCTCTAATTTTCACTAGGTCCAGTTTAGGGGGGTCAATTTGGGGGAGGGTTCTACAATACGGTACGTTATTCTCTACAAATGGCTTGCAGATCTCCATGGACAAACACCTACGACCCGCCACTGGAGGACGGCGCGATGCCATCGGAGAAACTGAGAAGGCTGGAGATTGATGCAAATGCGGGATTCGAATCTTACCGCGACATGTTGGTGAACACTTTGCGCCAAACTAATGGCAGTCTGGCATAAATCTGGCACCTTATTTTGTTATTTGTGCGTTTACTATTCCAAATCACTCACCTGCATAGGTACTTCGAGGGCGGCGTGAGCAGCGTGTATTTCTGGGATCTCGATCACGGGTTCGCTGGCGTGATTCTGATCAAAAAGGCCGGTGATGGATCGAAAATGATCAAAGGCTGCTGGGATTCGATCCATGTAGTCGAAGTGCAGGTTATTATATGGTAAAAGAACGTGATTTACGTCCGGACTTTCGTTGCAAAATCAGGAACATGTACACATCTTGTTATCGGGAACTCAAAACTTCACACAAAGTGTACATCCAGGAAAAACCTGCCGGCCGGCAAGCGCACTACAAACTGACATCGACGGTCATGTTGTGGCTGCAGACGAGCAAACAAAGCTCGGGTCTGATGAACCTCGGTGGCTCGCTGACTCGTCAGGTTGAACAAGACCACGCCGTCTCAGACCAGACGCCGCATTTGGTAAATATCGGGAAAATGATCGAGGTCAGTCTAGTCTAAATCTCACGACGATGTTTTGAAAATAAAGTTTGAAAAATATCTGGTTGTCCAGGAAATGGAGAACAAGATTCGCGCGACGTTGAATGAGATCTATTTCGGCAAGACCAAACAAGTGGTGGGCGATCTGCGGTCACTCGAAGCCGAGGCTGACAAACAACGACAACAAAGTCTCGTTAGTGAACTGACCAGAGCCGTAGCTGGAAAACGGCAGGGTAGCAAGGACGATGCCTAACTCACATTGAATAAGTCAACATTATTTTGTCAATTTTAACCACAACTGTTGTCACCATCATAATAATCTCATCGCCTGTGCTAATTTTAAATTGTTGTTTTTGTTAATTTATATTGACCATGATGTTCGCGCTTCCCAACATTGTTTCACACACATTACCTTATCTACGAGTTGTCTCTTGTCGCGTATTCTTGCAATGCGAAATGCACCTTGTCCATTGTGATTGTACCCATCTGTGCTGCTGCTTATTTACGGACTATTATTGTTTCGGATGGCAGGATTGGCCAAACGGTTGGGATATTTCAACGACGGGGGTCCCATTGACCGTATGTCCAGCACCTATATTTAAATTTTGCGAGCTTACCTGACGCGGTCTGCCCATTTCCGTTGTATGTAGCAGTTGATTTCCGACTTTTCCATACTTGCACTTCAGTCTGAGTGATAATGATCTTCGTATAATATAACTGTGCTGTTTTTGTATGAATAGCCACGAAAAGATAAAGCAGCGTTCTTTACGCCATCGTTGGCGCGACAGTGACTGAAGTATGCAATGCAGAAAACCTTGTCTTTTCATTATTTTCTCGACTGACATGAACCCAAACAAGTCTAAAATTAAACATTACATTGCGGAGAAAACAACCGTTGTGAACAGCAACGAAATTTTTAGATGTGTGAAATATACACATGTTCAAGTCAAACAAAAGTTCGTGAGCACAAGATCGAGTTTTGACTAATACACATAATGGTGCGCCTGAATAAAATCAAAACATTGAACTATTGTTATTTCTATCGCAGCGTAAGCCAACATATTGTCGGTTACACAGACGGGTGTCACCCTACCTATAATTATGATCGATCAAATGCAAACTCTGTACAAACGAACGAGCCAAGTAATATAAATACAAGATCAGCTAGAATGCTTTGTGTTCGATTTCCTCATTCAACGACTTCATCCAGTCACTGGTGAAGTACGGTTTGCGTGTGGGCATGGTGCTCTCATCGGCACGATGTATGCCGTAGATACCCTTTTCGTTGGTTCGATGCGCCTGCCAGAACATACCACAGATCGTGATATAAATCGACGTTAGGAACGCGAAACGTGCGCTCTTGCCTGAAATAACAGGGCAATTAGGAACTGGACCAAGACTGAACGCAACCACACCGGCAAGCGCACTCTCTTTGGGCCGTATTTTGTGACAGAGTTGGCACTCTTAATTTTGAAAAGCATAAGAGTTGTTCACTATGTGTCGAGAATTGACTTACGCTGGTTGAATACAGTGCTGTAAGTCTATCGCAAATTTCGGTCCAAATAAAATTGCATTTGTCTTGCCATACTATTATTCATCAAGTTGATACGTTGCATACCCACACAATTTGAAGTATTGTTGACCCAAACTAACGCAGTGCGCCAAAAGTGCACCCGGTGGCAATTCCGGCAACAGGGGGGTTCCACATGTCGTCCTTTTGTCGGAACGCCGCTGACGTGCACAACATGCCACCCCAGACGGCCGCGCCCAGCACTGAACAAAATATATTGACTGGTGATGTTTCACGCCTGATATTGAAAATTGTTAAAACCCAGCACAGACCAGAAAGTTGGCCCGGCACTAACCAGGTATGTAGCCATATCGTGTCAATGCATGCCATACATTCTGGTACCACTTTTTGCCGGGCAGTGCGATGAAACATTCATAATACGCGCAGAACGGAGGGACTGAAAACAACTTTGTCTCAAAAGCGCAATCGCCATTGTAAGCCGATTAATGGTTGGTCACTCACTGAATAACGCCGTATATTTCGCAGCAGCCAACGCTTTCTCGTGACAATTCATGTAAACGGGCGAGTCAAAGAAGCGCGGCCATTTGGTGGCCAATCGCAATACGGATGGATAGTTCTGGAAGCCAAGATCGTGCCGGGTAGTGAAGAACACCGCACCGGTCGTGATGTTGCCTTCTTGAAATCTGAAGTTAAAAATGCAAAAGCCTTTTTGTGGAGCAAGGGGCTTCGGTACACACGTGCGGGCCAAAAAAAACCGTTCTCCCGAAAAAAAACCGTTTTTTTTTCGAGGCCTGAAAAAATACGGTTTTATTTTTCCGGAAATTTTTCCAAGTGGCAAGTTTTGTAAAAAAAACATTTTTTTTCCAAAGATTTCCGAGAAATTTTTCAAGGCCGCGAAACCATGTTGTCAAAACACTGTAAATCGGTGCTAAACAGTTGAAAAAGAGGATTTTCAAGCAAGAAGGGCGTTTTTAGTCTGTTTCAGGCCATTGCTCGACCAAATTTGTCCAAAATAGGCGCTTTTCGACCATGCGTAACCTTAAGTACTGAAAAAATATCAGTAAAAACAGTTTTTTTCCCAAATATATTGGTTGGCGGTGGCGCATGGCTGAGACGTTTGCTTGTTCACTGGTGGGTGTTGAACTCACGACATGAGAGAACAGGCCAAACACCACCGGCCTGCCAGACTGGACCAGGTACATAAAACTTAACGTTTGCGCAGCATTCCACGGCTGCCGATTGTAAGCCACAAGTTGATTTTCGTGTGTTTCAAGTTCTGTTCACTTCAATGAAACTCTCCGATGCGCCCTTTCTCCAACCTCATTCCGGGATGTTCCTTGCTGATGTTCCATCGTGCTTTTATATCCTGTATCTGTGCATTTCCGTCCTCCCTTTCCTGTTGCCATTGCTCCAACGGGATGTGCTTGGTCTTCGCGTACGGACTTTCGACGTGTTGGATATCGTCCTTGCACACTGAATTCTGAAACATGAGAACCCTTATGATACCGATCAGTCGCACAAATTAGCAGAATCGTGGGATTCAGTCAACGCCGGTCACAATCTACCTTCTCTTTATTGTGACACTCTTGCGGGTGAAACCCCCATATGGTTAGAAAACATTTGGTCTACGTTTTTGACTTTGGTAATAAATATTTTTAGTTGGTGGTTGTGGCACCCAATCTATTGCTGTAACTAGAACACGATGTAGTGAATGTTACTTTTCATAGTGGTGGTGACAATTATTGTAGGCTCGTGATAAATATTACAGAGTGGGGATCGTACGACGACAGACCAACTCCACAACAGCCAAACCACGCAGCCGGACAAATCTCACAAAACCACGGTCAAACCTTATTCGACCCATCGGTGATGGCCGGGTTCCACCACATCGGGTCATTGTCCTTCAAAGGATAATAGACCCAACGCCATCGATTGTGTTTGGCGATCATCTCATCGTGATGGCCATGTTCACACCACCAGTCTTTCGGGCCTTTGCTGAAAATGGAAGCATCACAATTGAAGATTCAAATTATCACCGACCAGGTTCCGTCTATTCAATATTTGGAAAAATCAACAACCAACTTACTATTCCCATCCCCACGGATGCCATGGCGGTGGTCGGATTTGGATGGGCGTATCGGCCATGGTGGTGTGCCGCCGATCTACCCCACAACAGATTCACTCGATTTGGCAATTTCAAATTTCAAATTTTCTGACTTAGGTTATAAGAAGGAAAGAAGAAAAGAAAAGGAAAGCACCGGTGAGATGAGACCAACCAAACGAGCCAAACTAGCACAACCAACACACAGCAATCTGAATCTGAAAAAAAGACCGCGGTTAACTTGGTATGAAACCATGAAAGGAAGCAGCTCACAAGTCCAGCCACAGCAATCTGGTGCAGAACATCAAGTGAAAATTCACCTTTGCACACAGCCAATGTTTCGGAGAGCACAGTAATCCTTGCTTGATTCAGGGTCCAATGTGTACTGGTGTGCTTCCAGAGAGCATAATGGGTATGATGGGACAAGGCAGTATGGTAAACCTCGCGGGCACTTTGGATAAAACTTTTTTGACATTTGCACTAACATTAATGTTCGCTATATCTCATATCATAGAAAACTTTTATCAAAGGTGTAAAATGGATATTATGACAATATAACATGCGTATAATATAACTAACTCGGACAGCTGAGCTAATAATAATAAACAACGTGAACAAAAATGGACCACATATCCGTAAATACTCGACTACTCTGAGCAATACAATCTGGCACAAAAAGAATACAAAAAAGCAACAGAATTTTTGCCAACCTGGTCAGAATAACAATCGCTAACCCAGTTGAGGAGAAAACAAACACATCACATAAAATATCAATGCGATGCAAACTACTGACAATGAAGACTGAATACATAACACATGTCATGAACGTATCAACAACTATACTTTGTGAAAAGCACCCGATAAACGTGAGACCGGAGTGAAGCTTACGGTTATGATTAGATTAGACTTACAACAAGACCAACAACCAGAAAAAAAATCAAATTTGTTAGGCAATAAATACAGAGTAACAATAACAATCAGGACAAAACAATTAAGATATACCCAGATGGCAAAGTTCAAAGTAGGACTCAAAATCACCAAGCATTCAAGAACAAGCAGAGCAAAATCAACACCAAAACCGTGAAAGGTCGAAACTATTGGCCGGCTAGATAAGTCGAAGTGCTTCGAGAAAAGCGTAAATTTCAGACCAACAGCAAAGCAATTTGATGCCATTCCCGTGTTGGAACATCTAACATAAAATGACAAATATTATCATCGCTAATCATTCTTGGCCCAGGCAACACAAGTGCGTGCGGGCACGTAGACACACATGTGATTGGCGCGTTCATGCCACGGAACTGGGAACGTATGGAACTGGGTGCTGTGATCCAGACGATTATGACCGCCGAAATCCGATTTGTCGCTGTCCAACACTATTTGGTATCTGAAATTATTTGTACGATATTATAAATATTTATAGGAAGATATTTTTGACCACAGGGCAACGTACACGCCGGGTACTTGCACACCGATCTTGTAATCGGCAAAGCTCTTCGTTGGATGAAAGTTGAACACAAACACGAGTCCAGCTCGTTCGAATGCGATCACCTTGTCGTCTTGATGTTTCAGGGACACGTATGCCTGAATCAGGGTGCTT
The DNA here is from genome assembly GCA_030248065.1 of Rhynchonema sp. JSB1_4. Taxonomy (NCBI): domain Eukaryota; kingdom Metazoa; phylum Nematoda; class Chromadorea; order Monhysterida; family Xyalidae; genus Rhynchonema; species Rhynchonema sp. JSB1_4. Next base: position 26,684 of record JASAMV010001710.1, on the reverse strand, counting down.
CTTTAGAGAATATAGTGAACAACGACAACACACACCCACAATCAACCAACCGGATTACTAGCCAGCCATTTGTACTTTTCCTCACAGTGATTCATTGCGGCGTCCCACCGATTCAAGAATTTATATCTGAATTTGAGAGGTGGTATTCGTGAGAAAAAGCATACGCACAACCATGCATGGCTACCGAATGCCTAACCGTAGCACGTCATCGTCAGCCAGATTCCATTGTCGTCGACAATAATGGTAGGATTCATTGTTGCCAATTCGCGGAAAGTCCAGCCATTCCGGATGACCGAACTCATTGCCTGCTCGATAACATGACAACATTAAACGATCATATTCTCAAAATTCATGTCAGAAAAACCAATTAGATCACCGAGACCAACCAATGAAATTCAGCCATCCCTCTCCGCCGAGCGTGTGCACCAGAAATCGTATGAGTTTGTGCAAGGCCAGACCACGCTCGATAATGGGCGTCATCGGGGTCATCTCCGACATGAAGTCGTACATCTCTGCAACGATGGAGACTGGACTGGACTTATATCAAATTACAAGCACGCACAATCATGTGGCAGCAGTCCGCTTCGTCTGTTTCGCAGCCTGGCGGTTATACCAGAACATCATCAGTTTCCAATGCACCAGATGGCCACGTGCCGGCAAAATAGCGAGCAGACATTATCGCTATCATAAAAGACATAAGTTTGCAACAGTTGACATATTCCCACAAACGCACCTTTGTCCATCAACCAGAACGCTATTGTCTTGTCACCCACTAGCGCCTGATCGTGCGATTCGGCGTACGCAATAGCTAGCTCGCCATAACGTCTGCAAAATTTACGGCTATCCAGTGTAAGATCAAGCGGCACAGAAAGCATCAAACGGGTGCATTTTCCAGTCTACCGTCTCGGTTAACAATCAGGACCCCGGACCCGTCATTTCCCGCCAACTTTGAGAGCATTCACACATGCATATATTATGGCGTCATCAGGTTCAAAGCTTCACCACACTGGATCACGATGAAGATGATGTCTCACAAACGTGAGAAACTTGTGCCCCTCAACCAGTGGTGTCGTTAGGGGGGGTTTGGGGGGGGTTACCCCCTGGTATGGGGTACGGGAAATCGGCCGGGGGTATGGGGTATGGGAAATTTTTCACTTTTGGAACAAGCACCCCTAAGAAATGACTTTTTGACGCAGAGAAGTACCAAAATTGGCCATTTTTTGTCCAAAAATGTCAAAAATCGCTTGCTGCCGCAAGAAAACTCTGTTTTAAGCACTTTTTAGACCAATTTTGGTACTTTTAGAAGATTTTTGGGGTCATTTTTTTCAAAACCCCCACCCTCGGGTATGGGAAATTTTTGAGTTTTTGGAGAAACCCCCCCTGGTATGGGAAATTTTTGATTTTTGGGGGTATGTATGGGAAATTTTTGATTTTTGGGGGTATGTATGGGAAATTTCCCGAAAATTGGGCCGGGTATGGGAAAATTTCGATTTCTCAACGACACCACTGCCCTCAACCACACCTGTTCTCCAAGGTGTGCACAATATTGCTCAGATTCCAGTCTTCATCGCGTTCGTGTTTCAACAGCTTTATCCATTTGTCAGGTATGGCCATCGCCAATCGTGCATCGAACCCAACGCCACCCTCGCACGTGCCGCGACACAACGCTGGCATGCCACTCACCTCCTGCAACACAATTTCGTTTTGAAACCATCACTGAAGCAAAACAACAATCGGACGAAAAAATCGCGCGCTACTCGCTATTTACACCCAGCATCTGGTGATGACTGGTGACTGGTTTGACTCTGTCCTGTGATTTTTGTACGACATTTACGAATGAACCACAATTTTGACGAGCGTAAAACTTATGCACAGACATCAAATGAACAACTTTTGTTCTGGTTGAAATTAGTGGCATCACACAGTGAAGTATTTTGTTCGTCACAAAAGTCGATCCATCACCAAGTTTGACAAGGCCAAAATGTTGATAAAAAACCCAGAAACCCCGTTACGCATACCTCAGCGATTGTGAACGTGTTTGGGAACAACGTGTGAACCATGTCATTAGCGAGCATCAAATAAATGAGCGAATCCATGTCCGCCTGCTGACCAAAGTATTCGTTATAATCGCCGCTGAATCCGTGACCTGTACAATGAATCGTGAGACAAACTTAAAATTATTTTCCAGAGCAATCAAAGGTGGAACACGATGGCAATAAGCCGATATCATTCACCCATAAAGAAATCCCAAAAATTACTCACCCATGCCATGCGAATGGTAGATCATCGACGTGACGCCATCAAAACGGAACCCATCGAATCCATACACATCGATCCAGAAACGAAGATTCGACAGGAGAAAACGCAGCACCTCGGCTCTGCAAGTTTTTGTGCCTACTTTCAAAATTTGGTACCCAAACGACAGTACATTCAGTTCCTAAATGAGACCTTTTGGACATCTTTACAATACAACAACAAATCAGCGCACGTTTCACACTTACTGCGTATAATTGAACAGTCTCGAGTCCCAGAGATCGTGAAATCCCCTTGGGTTATCATGAAAGTAACATCCATTGGTGCCATCCCATTGATTCAGTCCGTCCTCGACATTCTTCGACGCGTGACTGTGCACAATGTCCAACAACATGTAGATGCCGTGCTCGTGCGCTTTGTCGACCAGGTACTTGAGGTCGCATGGCGTGCCGCAACGACTGAATACATAAAGACCCATGTCATACTCGGCTACCTGTGCCGGCTCTGCCTTGGTCACGGGACCTTCTGCATTGAAGCATACTTTGAGATTTGATGATACCACATTGCTGTTTGTATCAAACAATATGTTTTACGCTGGTCGAAACTGGTGGCATCGGTGTCACCAAGAATCAAGAAAATGTTGAAATACCCTCAATAGACACAGCCAAAGGTAGGGCAGGACCGACCACAAAGTTTGAGTGATGCCATAACGTCCAAGTCCAATAGCACAAAAAATAGCGTGCAAACAAAGTATGGAGGTGTTGCATGAAGAATAATGCCTCACATTCGCAAACATGGAAGCTAAATTGCTTGTGTGCCAAACCTTGCTGCGCCGAAGAACGACGTCACTTGATATCCAAAGCTGGCGTAATACGCGTGCTCCATTACTGCCATCAGCTGGATGGCGTTGTAACCTGCAGATCAAAATGACAAAAGTAAAAAAGCTGAAAAAAAGGCAAACAATTACGGACCCTGTTTCTTTATCCTCGGTATGACGCAATCGGCGAAATATCTGTAGTCGGCGACACGGCCGTCTTGCGACGATATGCCAACGTGCGCCTCGTAGATTCGCATGCCGTTCGGTTTGGCCGGTCGAGGTTGGCAGAGTTGGTAGGGGTTGGGTGGGTTGTAGAATTGCTGCAGGGTGCACGGCCTGTTGTAATTGGTCAGTTTATGACAATAATATGGTTGTCTCCTGTTGCTCACCATGTGGTAGATGGTTGATCCGGATTCCTTGGGCGGTCTGGTGACATATCGGGCCCATGGTGACAGTTTGTCCATTGAACGGCCGTCTTTGCAAACCATTACCTAAAATGGAAGCAACGCTCGAAATTGTAGCAATATTACGATCAAAGGTGAACCCATTAAAATGCCCTGTCAAGTAAAAAAATGGTACAAATTTGAGACATAAAAACCCAACCGGAGTTCAACATCCAACCTTCAAAATGCTGAGATGTGGAATGGCGCACGACCCATCGGCATTCGGCGGCACCGTTAACTCCCAATGACCGAATTCGAGCTTTTTGTACGGATGCGACCCGCGATTCCAGCCATCTGAAGTGGAATTCATTATGTACGATTTCGTTCATTTGACTTGGGCAAATGTGCTGCATCTAACTGAAGTCGCCAATTAGCGCGAGTGCGTCTGCGCCTGGTGCCCATTCGTGACAATAAACGCTGTTGTCGGGACGCACGTTCAAACCGAATGATTCGTATCTGAAGAAAAATTATTATTAATTCGTTTCGTTTTACTTTTCATGGTTATAACCACAAGGCATATGCGCAACATCACTACATAATGAGGATGTAATGTGAGTGCGTTTGATTCCGGTTACCTGCGCATGAGTTGCGGCAAAGGCAATGCCGAAACCACACAAACCCGGTCACAAATTGTGGTTTGCTCATTACAATGCTCGCTGATTTGTGTGGCACGAGAAAGAGCTGACCAACTTTTGGTCAGGACGTACTTTTGGTGAGTTTGAGCATGGATATACCACCACCACCTGCGTTAAAGGTGTCCATTCACTCTCACCGGATGAACAACTTTGGACACTGGTTAATGGAGCACCAACAACTGTTCCAAAAAATAAAATTTCACAAACCGCACCCACGTCTGTGAATGCAGCGCCGACATAAGCTGATGCAGTCATGTATTCAAGAAAGCAGAGAGGCACTGCACTTCGCTGCGAAAAAAAAATTCACCAACCCCTTCGTAAAGTTGTCATATCCGCCAAAGTTCTTCTCAATGCCCTTGCGCGTTCGATCAAAAATGCCGTATCGGCGAAAGATTTCGTGTTCGTGCGTGATCAGATATCCATCCAATTTGAGCAACGTCTTCCAGTACGGTGGTTCGTAGCCGTGACCGTGAAAATCCATGGTTTGATGAAGTTCTGAATTCGCAGAAGAGATTGTGATGCTTGAACAATTATGAAACGCACAGAAAAATTCAGAATTAATAGCAATTTGATAATTAAGCATGTGGTACGGAGCTGGGCATCAAACCCGGTCGCGAAAAATCAGGCAACAATAATTCCGCCGATTCATTCTTCTGTTCTCATTCTCAATGTCAACCAAACCAATAAATTGAATCAAACTTCTCAAAATCACACAAAATAAAATGTACCCACAGAAACAAACAAAATCTACAAACAATTGATAGCCGAAAACGCACCCGAAAATTAAACTGAAATCTCAACACCGTGGTTTCATTATGACATCAATTTGCGTCACGAGCTGAGCAACATGCACGGCACGGCACCACACTACAAGGTTGGTCAGACAGAATTCGGTGCGTTGCGCTCACAAAACAACACAAGCTGCGCACACAACCGTATAATACGTGCGTTTTGCACAGAAGGGTTATGCGTTATTCAACAGTATGGCGCACGTGACAAACACGTGTTCAGCTTGATAGAACAAAACAGCTGGCAAACGGAAGAGAAAAAGTGCACACAAACTGAAACAAACAAGAAAGTGGGTTTCGTATCAGACTAGATTTCGACTAGGACAAGAACGAACCAGATTAGGTATGGGATCACACAACATTATCATCACTCATTTGTGTTTCCATCTGTCCCTTCCGATCGTACTTCACTCGTATTCCGCCCGTCACGTTCGCGTTGTGGCGACGAACAATTCTCCTGACCCAATCCCGCTCCAGACAATGGGCCGCTGCTGTGCGGCACGTCAGTGTTGTCAAATTGGGCAGCAACTGATCGAAGTAGATCAAGAAAATCATCCAAGTCATTGTCCAAATCCCAATCGTCGAAAGTGTCGACCAAGGTCGATAATCTGAATAAAGTAGGCTGCACAGGGCAATAAAGTCGACTTAAAGGTGCTGGTTAACAACCCTTCGACCGCGCTTGATCTTGGGGGGTAGTATATATAAACAAAGTTTGGACATCGTGTTACTCGACCCTAATCTGGTGAGCCGATTGGTTGCTTCCTGATGTTTCACGGCCACGTTGAAGTTTGCCCCTCGTGAAAAAAACCGAAAAAATTTGAAACGCTGCTGTGACACGAATAGGCTGTTTCAAAGTTTGACACTAGAGTGACAGCAACCTCCAACAGTGTGCCGAAAACCGCAACGCACAATAGCTGTTGAAACGTCCGCATTGTTGAATAAAAAAATAAAAGGTTTCAGAAACCTGGCCATTTTTTGTTAGGATTTTCTACTCGTATAATTTTAAGCATCTGTGGTGAATGAAATAAGTTGTCAATTACAAATAAAAATTATCTAATTATCAAGTTTTTTGTTTGTGCTCCCCAGTTTTCAAAACCCTACACAGCTCACACAATGTTTACCACAACATGCGCAAGGCAGCCATTCCACAGCGCACACACACAACAAAGCTTGCCAGCTGAAACATTGCTGTGTTGTCGCTGTGCCGGCTGTGTGTTGTCGTTGTGTGCGCGCTGTGGAATGGCTGCCTTGCGCATGTTGTGGTAAACATTGTGTGAGCTGTGTAGGGTTTTGAAAACTGGGGAGCACAAACAAAAAACTTGATAATTAGAGGATTTTTATTTCTAATTGACAACTTATTTCATTCACCACAGATGCTTAAAATTACACGAGTAGAAAATCCTAACAAAAAATGGCCAGGTTTTTGAAACCTTTTCTTTTTTTATTCAACAATGCGGACGTTTCAACAGCTATTGTGCATTGCGGTTTTCGGCACACTGTTGGAGGTTGCTGTCACTCTAGTGTCAAACTTTGAAACAGCCTATTCGTGTCACAGCAGCGTTTCAAATTTTTTCGGTTTTTTTCACGAGGGGCAAACTTCAACGTGGCCGTGAAACATCAGGAAGCAACCAATCGGCTCACCAGATTAGGGTCGAGTAACACGATGTCCAAACTTTGTTTATATATACTACCCCCCAAGATCAAGCGCGGTCGAAGGGTTGTTAACCAGCAGCTTTAATGTGGAACATCTCACTTGTCAAGTTCGGCCTTTCTCTGTTCGAAGTCCGTTGCTGGTCGCGTGATTGGCTCGTTGCATCTCAAACTCACATAAATCTGCAAGAGCGCATGCATTTCTGTGCAAAATACAATTTGTGACTGGATGTGGTGCTGTATCGACTGTCGACATTGCGTGTGTCGTGCCGATCTCCCAAAATACATGTTGCGTGAATCGCAGAGTCAAACGCACTCACATTGTATCCCCGCTCAACAATCTCATCCGGCATGCCAGCTTGCAATGCAGTGTAGGCCGCATACGAACAATCAATCGTGCCATCCACCAGTTTGTGATTAAAGATCACGTCGTCGTTACTGATTTCCACCTCCATCGTCTGCAAACAAAGTGCACAATTATTCTGAATTAGTGAATTCATTGAAAACAGTGTGCCCTCTGTTTTCGTGGATCTCGTCTCATCGTTAGTTAGTTTATTGCGTCGGCACCAACTCAATAATACATAGATAATAACGTTAAGTGGAAGAAGCATAATTACAAGACCGGGTGTGGAGTCCCGGACATGAAAATAAATACAAAACAGGGTTGGAAGCTACGGGAATCGTCTCTTCGTGACGGAAGCTTGATCTCAAAAAAAATTTGTGGTAAAATGATATGTCACATAACAACCTCAGTGAATTTTCGCAGCAACCTAATATGACCAGTCCTGGTCACCACAAAGAGGGCACACTGTGTAAAAGAGAAAAGCATAAAACCTTGAGTGCGATCATATGACTGGTTGGCAACGACTGCAGTAATGCATGGAAATGCGAGCTGACAATCAGATGCGGACACGCGTCGCCACGATTCAACCAGTACTCGATGCTGGCTGTGAGCAGCGACAGACCAACTTCGGTCAACGTGCCTTTGCCGAACTCATCAACAATCACCAGACTGTTGCCAGTCGATCGACGCAGTGCCGCGCCCATCTGCAATGAATGACACCCGGTCAGACGGTCTGCGTGTGCTGTGCTATGACGTAAAAACGCTCTGGAATTTGCGATTACACGTTCGTTGTTATTGTTTCGTTATCGTGCCTCGTTAATGCTGCCAAACCGAAATGCATCTTTGTGGGAAAACCAACCTTGGCATGGGAGTTTCAGCAAAAAAAACATTTTCAGACCCGCCAGCCAGTGCACATTCCTGCGGTTCGTCTGGCTGACGAAAATACCTGGCAACAGAGTAATTGAGCAGCACTGTTCCTGCCAAACCTGCTGCATGTCAATGGCGAATGTCGACATTCCATCGAGCACTGAATCGATTGTGTGCATTCGACTGAATATCCGATCGATCACACCGATACGAGCGGCGCGCGCTGGCACGAAACTGCCGATATGGGCCAGAAATGCGATGATGCCAACCTGATGATCAGCGTGCGATGGGAGAGTGGTTAAACCACAGCTTATTTGTAAAGATTGTCTCGAGAAGAAACTTTGATGTGTCACACTTTTTAGTGACATGATCGAGAACGACATTTCAGGTCAAAATTAAGGACACGTACCACGGAGTATGGTATGAGGTTAGAGACAGATTGTGAACCGACATAAATACCAACCGGACCTGTTTGAGATAGACACTCTTTCCACTGGCATTCGGTCCAGTGAGCACTTGTATCTTCCCATGTCCGCCATCACATCCCGATCGTGTGTGATTGGCCACAAAATGTGCGGTGACCAGCTCGACCAATGGATGTCGGCCCTCAACAATCTCGATCACCGCCTCGTCATCGACCAACTCCGGTGGACGCCAATTGAGTTCGCGTGCCGTCGACGCCAGCGCGAGGATGCTGCAGTTTGCAATCACGAATGTGAGCATTGGAAGTTTAAAAAAAGCTGGAAGCACGAATTGGAAAATCCGCAATGCGCATCACCGGGCATAGAATAGAATAGCTGTTACAGATGCGAGCGAAGATACAAAAAAGCAACCAACCAGTCCACTTGACCGGCGGCCTGCACAGCGGACAGAATCGATGACACTTCGGCGTGAATAATCTCTTGCAAACGTAACATCATCGATGTTTCCATGTCGATTATCTGAGATTTATTCCAAGTCACCAACTGCGCCACGATACAACCCAGATGCAAATTTGAAAAACGGTCAACCTGAAACTTCAAGTCGCCAATCTGTTCGTCCAACGTTCGCATCACATCATTCTTGTAGTGCAACGTGTCGTTGCATGAAAACATCAATTCCAGACCTGCAATATTCGAGATAGGATAAACTAGGAACTAAACTCAGCAACTGGTCACAATCACAAAACACAACAATTTGGAAGAAATTAGCAAAACTACTAACCGTTCGGTAGAGCTAAGCAGCTGCTGCTGGGCTGTCCGCTGTCGTCGGTTGTGCGCGAGACCGATTCCAGCGATTTGTGTGCCTCGCGCGGAATCGTCAACAGAAAGCCTACCTGAACACACAGTCTGTCGTTAGGAACCGCATTCCAAGCACCTTGGCCCACTACAAAAAAAGAAATCCAACCATTGGCAAATAGGTGACCGAACATGCCGTTGCAAAGTCCTTTAGTGATTCATATTGTTGTTCTGCGATTGCCGTCAGCAGTTTGGGCAAATCACCGTGCTTTCGTTTTTCTACGAAGCGCGAAAATATTCAGATAGTCAAATTCAACAAAACATTGTCTTTCAGTGACTCACTTTCATCCAGTTCCTCATCAACACCAGCTTTGACGACAAATCGATTTTCCTCGGCCATTTGTTCGAAATCAATCTGAATTTAAACATGAATATTGCAGAATACCGCATCAAGAGAATTACATGTTTGCGTTGCAGTAAAAGAAGTTACATAATCATACCAGCATGCTCATCAGTTCTCCCACACGAAGCAAGCCACTGTTGAATTGGACGAGCAGCTAAGTACAATCTTTACGTTAATTAGTTCTTCAGTTAATTTCCAGAAAGTTCATATCAAAAATACCGATTTGAGAAATTCGCATCCGTGCGCTCGAGAGGTGAGCGCACTGGCGACGTACATTGTGTGATAGATGGTCTGCAACCAGTGAAACACTCGGAAATCTTGATAAACGCATTACGACGATGCCGCTTGCTAACCAGATATAAAGATTTCCATTGTCCCGGCGAAAGTTGGGTGGACTTGATTTGTGCAAGAATGGGCTGAAAACAAAACAATGCATCGCAAAAAGCTTTTTATCTGGAAAACGTCCAAGCGACTTCCGAACTTTGATGTTCTTGACATTGCGCAGCGATCGTTGCAAACTTGCAGCCATTTCTAGGTTGGATTCTTCAAGGAAAAAAGCGATTGCATTTTGCCGCGCGCGCAACAGATCGTGGTTCACCACGGGACAACGGAACCAACGTCTGCCGAATACAAAATCCACCAGTTTACGTGCTTTAGAGCGAAATCACAATATATGATCACTACCTGAGCTCCAGCTTGCCAGGTGTTGACGTACACCGATTGCAAATGCCTGCAGATCACAAATGCATAAATTGAATAATATGACGAAACTCACAAAGGTGACACACTCACCCAACACACTCAGGCCTTCTTTGTATCCACCGGATCGGCCAGCCTTGTAAACCGATGGATGGTATTCACGATAGAAGATTTGAAGCGCACTGAATAACAAACGACAATTGAAATCAATTTTAATCACACATGACATACGCACCAAAAGCCACAACAAAAAATGTCAGAGGTCACAACTTACGAAAGCGTGTTGTCGTCGATTTCGACCATGTGCTCGCTGTAAGTCATAATCATAAAGGTTTACGGCAAACACCAAAGGTAAGCCAAATAGATTATCCGACTAACGCAGTGAAAGTGAGCATGCAGTTAATTGGTGTTGTGGCCGAATAATCCTCGAGCTCAACACCCACTCGGTGCTGATCCAGATGTTTCAGCAATGCACCAACGCTGCGAATCTGTACAAATTAGAAAAAAATATGTGTACAATTGAGCAACCAATTGATAACATTGGAAGCGTGCTGCAATAAAACCAACCATTACGACAGAGTCCATGTTGAGATTGAAGGCCAATTGCAGCTCAGTTTCGCTGTCGGTTTTCGTGTCGTCTGTTACCAGATGCTTGATACGTCGCTTGCCGTCCGTCAAGCCTGAGATTTGCAAAGCACTTAGCACGAAAGACCCAAAAGCTAAACTTATAACATCATAGCTCACTGTAGGCGGTGTTGTGCATCAAATGTAAATACGGTTTCTCTCCATTCTTGAATATCGATCTGTCCTCGTTTGCCCCTTTTTGTTCGTCATTTGCGATTGGCTCCTCAGCATCATTATCGTTGTCTTTACCGCCCTTCTTATTTTCCTTGCCTTCAGTCGCGTTCGCCTCACGCACGGCTGCGCGATCCCACACACCTACACACGTCACACAGATTCATGAATTGGCCGAATTATTTTAAAATTAGCAAATTCGCTTTGGCGCTCACATAATTCTTTGAGTTCGGCCAGAAATCGCTGATCCTGTCGACAGCTGGTCAGCACCAAGGTCGGTTCGACATCGCGTAGTACTAAAACAGGGAACAGATTGCTTATACATTTAAGGCCTAACTATACTTCGTTCTCTCAGAGAACAAAGAACAAAATTCACGCGCGCTGATTGGTCCACGTAAATTCAGCACGCGAGAATTTGTTCTTTGTTCTCTGAGAGAACGAAGTATAGTTAGGCCTTAATAGTAAATTTCTAATTTCGTTACCTCATGCATTTTTACAGACGCAGGGAAGCTCCCGTTCGAAGTCGAAGCAGGCAGCAAGCCCAACACACAGTCAACAAGCCACGCAGCTGGTTCGTATGCGGTTCGAATGTTACAGTCCCACAAGCTGCGTGTGTCAGCTGTGTTGCTTGTTGACACTCCGTTGAGCTTGTTGCCTGCCTCGACTTCGAGCGGGAGTTTCCCTGCGTCTGTAAAAATGCATGAGGCAACTAAATTAGAAACTTACTATAGCACGAATGCAAAACAAATCAAGCCTAATTACCACCCACATGATCGCAACAGACGTAGATCATCTAATCGTTCAGGCATGTCGTTCATGATGTACACCGTCTCACGTTGCAGATCGTAGTAGGACGCCCCCAGCATGCCACCAGCCATGCACACACTCAGAATCAGCTGCAAACGGGAGCTTTTCATGTCAGCAAGAACAGTTGCAGTGATGAAAAAAAACCTTTTTTTCAGAAAAAAAACGTTTTCTTCCAAAATAACGAAACGGATAGTTTTCCGGCACCAGAAAACTGCAGGAAATTTTCGGAAAACCTTCCAAATTTTTCAAAAAACTTAGAAAGTCGCGAAGTCAATTTCTCAAATCGTGCAAAAACACCATTTTTATTTTTATGTGCTTTGGTCGACTTGTCCGGCACAACTTTTCGTCATGAAGCAATTTTACACCACATTTTGTTCAAATGTTCCCCACTTGAACAGGCGACCAACATTTGGATTAGAAAAATAGCGAAAAAAACGCTTTTTTCCAGTAAATACATTTTTATAGGAAAAATTGCAACTATATTAGCAAGTGGTCTTGAATTGCAGGCAACCGCCTGCTCCAAGAGGAAACAAACAAACGCACAACCAAAGGCACCAAACGGTATTATCCCGAGCCGTTATCAAACTGGCGTCGCTCGGTTGGTGCACTGTTCGTTCATCGTCTCTGCGTTCAATCGGTGCTGGTTCCTGACGCTCAACCTCTTGATGTGACATTGCAGCTTCTGAAACCATGTCACGCACACCGTAAGTCTGAAACTTCAAGCTGAAAAAATAACCAACAACTTACCTATATCGGCATTCGGAATCTCAGTGTCCCTGGTGTTGAACACCTGCTCTGATCGTGGAGATCGGCTTCGTTGCTCGAATTGTGGTCGTTTTTGTTGGTTGTTGTTCAGTGATAAAAGACCTCAAGAATGAAATAACATAAACCAAGAACAAAAAAATGGTACAAAAACGTGGGATCACGAGCACTCATACCTGATTGATTAGCAGATGTCAACACAGGTCCGTGTGTGATGGCATCGGTCACAGTGGCTGTGTGTAGCTCGCTGACACCTGGCGATGTGTCGTCCTCTTCAAATGGATCGAACTGAAAAAGACAATGAGCTCGACGAACATAATCGCAGCAATACATGCAGAAGGTCAACGTCGTTGGTCGACAGTGCCATTGAACACAGCCGATTCGGGTTTGATAGCGAGCACCGCGATGAGGTGACATCGAGACCGCCCGAAGTGACACCACTGCCTCAAGCTATTGGAATGGCCATTTCTGATAACAACAAGCACTCACCTGACTGCAAATATGGGTGTTTTTTCTGAGTTGTTCATCGGTTGTCGGCGTTTGCTTCCGCCTGCTTTTCCGGTTCGACTTTGTCGTTGTTGCGGCTTTAAATGTCCCGTCGCTAGCAATCGCTTCTGAACCCGACGTGACGACACTATTATCGGTTGATTTTTGTTGCGAAGATGCACTGGGTTGTTGTTGTGAATTGGAAGTCGGGGTTACTGCTACACCTGTAACATTTACATGAATACGAACTATCAACGAAGCCAGTGATGTAGTTGGGATCGGATTGGGGGATCCAAAATTCCATACCGACAAACCGCTTGCTAGCTTAGCCAGCTCGAGCTACCCAAAAAGGCAAAAAATGTGCTTTTCAGGTTGTTTTGGAAGAATTTTTGCAATACCCCCTGAAATTCCATCATTTGTTAGGTAGGAGTTAGCTCGAGGTGGCCTGACCACCCTCGCTAGGCTCTATTGCCACCGCGTCCGGATGCGGTCAACGGGATGTATATGGCGATGTCTCGTTCGATACGCTTTCACGTCAGCCTGGGGACGCCAGCCACGTCGCTACCATAAATGGTGGTACACGGAAGTGACGGACAATCACCAACCCACCATCTGTTCTGGACTGTTGACAATATGGACTGATCCCAATATGCGCCCTCTGAGCCCGACATTTGTCGTTTGACGAGGACGAGGATTAATGCATAATTTTCAGTTCTGTTAACATGTCCTGTGATCTGTCCTATGTCCGTGATCTTTCTCTCTCCTTGGCGCTTTTAGTAGCTTTTATTTGCTGTGGTTTTGTTATAACCAGTGTTGTAACTATTTTCATTTCCGTAATTCTCCCACCCGGTCTTGTAATTGTGCTTCTATCACTAATTTACGTGCACGGTTTATGCGTCATTGGAGCAATAAACCAACCAACCACCCTTGCTAGCTAGCTCGGGCTGCCTGACCAACCACATCAATCACCAGATGAAGCAACCACAATCAGAAACCCACATTACATCTTAATTAAAACGCAAACCAACCATGGACACCCGACTCCTCCGCTGCTGTTTGTTGTGACGACGTTGTTTGACTGGAGCCTGTTGACTGTTGTGTTTTTCGTCTGGATTTCGACGGTGGCGGACACAACGATGCCATCGTGCCGACGAAATCGGCCGGTTTGTTTGCATCGGTGGTCGATGAGAGGAGAATGTCGAAGGACGTCGATAAATACGTGGCCTGAATCAACACAAAACGGTGGTGATTAAATACAGTTCAAGTAGTTGTGAGGAAAGTGAGCGCAGCAAGTTCATGGTACATAGTGTAGTTCCTGGGGGGTCCCCCCTAAGGTACACTAACCACCGCGACCAAGGCACACTAGTACACTAACCGCCGCGATAGGTACACTAACCGCCTCAATTTTTGCCCAAAATAGGCATTTTTAGCCCGTAAAATGGGCATTTTTAGGTCCAAAATGGGTGATTTTTAGGTCGACGTTGCCAAAAGTCGCCAAAATACCCTTTTTATGGAGAATTTTTCCAAAAAGGACCAAAAATCGGTCAAATTTTCTACCTCAAAAAGTGACTTTTTCCTGGATTTGGGTCTTCCCCCCCTTCCCCCAGGGAGGTACACTAACCGCCGCACGGAAAAAAGGGGTAGGTACACTAACCGCCGCGCCGGACCAGGAACTACACAGATGGTACACATGCAGTCTAATAAAAAGAGCAGCAAAACCTCACTGCAAGCACCTCGCGCCACGCAAGTATGCACGATTGCTCGACTGAAAAGGTGCGTTATCCCACACGCACTTCCACGACACGTTTGAGAAACTAAATTGATGGCGATAGACGTCAAACAGCCCTTAACAAACACATGAGTGATGAAGGCCAACCTTTTCAACATGATCACTGAAGCGTACGCTTCTCGCCGAATTCGACTGATCGCCTGACCGTTTCGGGCACTTGAAACGGGATTGACTGCTCCTGATGATTGATGACGTCGACGGTGTGTTTTGGGCCTGAAGAAGCGTCCATACGTGAAAAGCGTTGCTAAGCCAAAGGCTTGATAAGGATATAGCGCACCTCCAATTGATGAATAGACACGAATGAATGAGAACATTAGCCAACAAACCCCCTTCAAATACAATTTGTTACTTAGGTGTATTTCTTGGGAACAATTTTTTCTGACACGAGACAGTGATTAATAGAATAGAGCCCCCGGAATAGAGCCCCCAAAATGAGGTCAGCGAGAGCCCTAATCTATTTAGGTTTTTACGGTAACTTTAACTTACCGGCTTCAAAATTGGAGTCCGGAAATTGTCCAGCGCTGTCGAATTGTCCACAACCGAAATGGAATTGGCCGCGCTTCGATTTCCTTGGCTGTTTGTTTGACTGCGTTGACTACGATCTTGGCTCATGGTAGGTTGATGTCGTTGTTTTTGCAGCTCAAAAACGTTGTCCGAACTGAACTGAACCCGACCCGAATCCCACGATCTGACTGAAAACGAGAAGGGAGAGCAGACTCGCGCTGACGCCAACGATAAAATATGGAGGGGCGGATGACATAACCAGAAAATAAAACATCAGCTTAAATCGACACCGGTTTGTAATGTCGCCTTGTTGTTATTCAATTTATTACGCAATCGCAAAGCAAAACAAAAAGTAAAAACCGGACAGAGGTCGCAATCGGGCCGGCCGAGCTCGGGCCGGGCCGGGCCGCGATTTTGGGCTTTTGGCTCGCGGGCACCCCGGCCCGAAGCTTCTGAAGTGACTTATTTTACTGAAAAAGTAGGGATTTTTTGTCAAAAATACTAAAATTTCTGACGGATTCGGCAAGTAAGTGATCAGTATTGTCTAGTGGTGTAGCTACCCAGGCGGGGCGGCAACCTACTGTACCACCAAAAATTTGGGGTGGCAAAGGCAACCTACCTCCTACTGTACCGACCGAGCAAGGGGGTGGGGGCGGATAAAAATTTTTAGGTCTAAATATTGATGAAAATGCGCTCTAAAACGCTCATTTCGGGCGTAGCGCGCGATTTTTCGCCTATTTTGAGTGAAAAATGCCGATTTTATGCCATTTTGAGCCAAAGATCGCAACTTATTGTACCAGCCGCCGGGCGGCGACCTACCTACTGTTATGTGTACCAAGATGGAGCGTCCGTCAACCTACCTACCTACTGTATGTACCTAGGGGGGACCCCAAGCCCCAGTGATGTGGTTGGGGGGGGGGGGTATGGGGGGTATTACCCCCCCAACTGCTAGGTAGCTTTCTTGCTCCGAAACCCATACCCCCCCAGTGGCAGTGTAGTTCCTGGGGGGGGGGAGGGGGGACCCCCCTCGGGTACGTCTGTTCCCCCTCCGAGGTACGCCTGCCCCACTGTTCCCCCTCCGGGTACGTCTGCTCCCCCAATTTTTTCCTAAAATGGGCAAATTTAGGCCTACAAATAGGCATTTTTAGGCCAAAAATAGGTAAACTCAGTGTAGTTCCTGGGGGGGAGGGGGGGTCCCCCCCCTAAGGTACACTAACCGCCGCGACCAAGGTACACTAGTACACTAACCGCCGCGTCAGGTACACTAACCGCCTCAACTTTTGCCTAAAATGGCCATTTTTAGGCCTAAAATGGGCATTTTTAGGCCTAAAATGTGTGATTTTTAGGTCAATGTTCTCAAAAGTCGCCAAAATACCCTTGTTCTGAAGAATTTCTTTCAAAAAGGGGTAAAAATAGGTCAAATTTTCTACCTCAAAAAGTGACTTTTTCCTGATTTTGGGTCTTCCCCCCCCCCAGGGAGGTACACTAACCGCCTCACGGAAAAAAGGGGTAGGTACACTAACCGCCGCGCCGGACCAGGAACTACACTGGGTAAACTTTAGGTGAAACCTCCAAAAAAACGCCAAAATACCCTTTTTATAGGGGATTTTTCGCAAAAGAAGGCAAAAATAGTCCAATTTTTCGACCTCAAAAAATGACTTTTTTCCGTCCCCCCCCCAAATTGGGACTTCCCCCCCTTCCCCCCCCCCAGGTAGGTACGTCTGTTCCCCCTCCGAAAATAGTGGAGGGTACGTCTACGTCTGTTCCCCCTCCGGACCAGGAACTACACTGCCCAGTGGTGTAGCTACCCAGGCGGGGCGGCAACCTACTGTACCACCCAAAATGCGGGGCGGCAACCTACCTACTGTACCAGCCGAGCTAGGGGGGGGTCGTACCACTTGGGGGGGGGTCATCTGGAAACCGAAATTTTTTATTTCTAAATACTGAAGAAAATGTGGCCTAAAACACTAATTTCGCGCGCAGCGCGCGATTTTTCGCCTATTTGCAGACAAATATGCTAATTTTATGCAATTTTAAGCCAAAAATGAATGTTTTGGGTGAAAAGTTAGGTGGGGCGGCAACCTACCTACTGTACCAGGGGAGGGGCGGCAACCTACCTACTGTACCAGGCGAGGGGCGGCAACCTACCTACTGTACCTAGGGGGGGTCCCCCCCAACCCCCCCCCAGCTACACCACTGCCCCCCCCAAACTGGCTAGCTAGCTTTCTTGCTCCGGTCATCAAGGAAAGTGTTGATTTTAGTGCCAAAATGACCATTTTATGGGCCAAAATGGTCAAATTCGTTCAAATTTTCTCACACGTGCACAAAAATACGCATTTTAAGGCTTATTTTAGCATAATTTCGACCAAATTTTATACCCCTGTTTCAGAGGTGGGAATCGGGCCGGGCCGGGCCGAGGTTTCCGGCCCGAACGGTCGGGCCGGGCCGGGCCGGGCCGACTTTTCGGAATGTCGGGCCGGGCCGGGCCGGGGTGGCCGGCCCGAAAAGGCCCGACATCATCGAATTTCAATAAAAAATCGTGATTTTTCAGGCTAAATTTGCCAAAATTTCTCGCGATTCTGCAAATTAGTACCAACCAGAGATCGGAAACGGGCCGGCCCGGCCCGGCCCGGCCCGGCCCGGCCCGGTACACGGGCCGGGCCGGGCCGCGATTTTGGACTTGGTCGACCGGGCCGGGCCGGGCCGGAGATTTGGGGGGACCGGGCCGGGCCGGGCCGAGCAGCCCGGCCCGGTCCGGCCCGGTATGCCTAAATTCGAATGAAATTACCATTTTTTGAACCAAAATTTTCAAAATTTTTGCGCTTCGCGCAATAACATTTCCTAGTTCTTGATCTTTTCAGTCATCGTTTTGAAGAAAGAAGCAGTGGTGTAGCTACCCATCCCATACCCAACCCAGGCCTTTGCAATCAACCCACTGTACCACCAAAAAAGCCTGCTGCAATCAACCTACCTACTGTACCGACCGGCCGAGCTAGGGGGGTCATCCGGGAACAAAATTTTTATGCATACATATTGATGAGAATGTGCTCTTAAGCGCTAATTTCGCGCGTCACGCGCGATTTTTCGCCTGTATGGAGTGAAAAATACCGATTTTAAACCATTTTGAGCCAAAAATTATACCTACAACTGTACCAGCCGGGGCGGCGACTTACGTACTGCATCAGGATGGCGCGTCAATCTACCTACCTACCCCTTCCCCCCAGCTGCACCAGTGAAAACAAGTATTCTGCAGAAAATTTTCGAATTTTTTTCAGCTTTTTGGACTTTTTCAGTTTTCGGCCCTTGAAAATTGGCTGACCGGGCCGGGCCGGGCCGGGCCGACCTCAAGCCAAAACGGGCCGGGCCGGGCCGACCTGCAGCCCTCCACCGGGCCGGGCCGGGCCGGGCCGGACTTTTCGCCGACCGGGCCGACTTTACCCGGCCCGTTTCCGATCTCTGGTACCAACTTCCATGATTATCAGGTATTTTTAAACCAAAAAAAACAGTAATTTTTGCACCAAAAAATTGCTTCAAAATATCATCAGAAAAAGTCGGGCCGAAAAAATCGGGCCGGGCCGGGCCGACTTTTTTCCAAGTCGGGCCGGGCCGGGCCGGACTTCCCGGCCCGAACTGTCGGGCCGGGCCGGGCCGGGCCGACCCCCGGACCTCGTCGGGCCGGGCCGGGCCGAGGTAACCCGGCCCGATTCCCACCTCTGCCCTGTTTTTGACTTCTGGACCAATACCCCCCCAAATCGGAGTACCCGGCTAGCTAGCTAGCTTTCTTGTGCCGGACCCCTCCAGCTAGCTAGCTTTCTTGCTCGGACCAACTACATCACTGCCAAGCCCCCACCCCCCTGCAACACCGTTGTTTTCAACCAAAAAATAGGTTCAAAAAAATCGCAAAAATTATGACAAAAATTGGGTTAAAATCTGAGCCAAAAATTCGGGCCGGGCCGGAGATTTGGGGGTTCGGGCCGGAGATTTGGGGTACGGGTCGGGTCGGGCCGGAGATTTGGGGGCTCGGGCCGGGCCGGGCCGGCCAAACCCGGCCCGATTGCGACCTCTGAAACCGGACAAGAAGAAAAACAGACCACAAAATGGAATAAAAGAGAAAAACTTCAAAATTTTGAAACTTGCCGCGGAACCCAAACTTGAGGAACCGGAACTTGGCTGGAGCAACTTGATGTCGGTGAGGCTTGTTGGGAAACCCCAAGGCGCTTGGAAAACTGACTTATCTCAGGCTTAGCCTCAAGCTCAGGCCAAGCCCTGGAAAGATCCATCTAAAATTTGCATTTCTTCTTTCTCAAGGCAGGTGTCTTGGGGCTTCCCAAAATGCGTTAGTGAGGTGCAATGTGACTGGAAGCGACAACGAATGTCAATGGAACGTGAATGATGTTTGTGCTCAGGAAAACCAAGTTCGATTTCATTTTCAAATCAAAATTTGATTAATTTTCTCAAAAACGCACCCACGTTTCTATGCTTAAGCATGGGACTATATACCTAAGAACAAACTTAGGCTTTTTTCAAGCTTAGGCTTGCGACCAGGCGTAGGCTTCGGCTTCAGCCTGAATTGAATGAACACACAGTCAAATCGAGTGCCCGGTGGTCGGAGTTTGGGTGCTTGTTGAGCAAACTAATCGCATGTTCAAATCATACCAGAATTTTGACCGAATTTTTCTTTTCAAATTTCCATCAGAGTTTTGTGTCACCATGCAACCATTGGATACGGGACAATCATCCACTTCTGTCGCTGATCTGTCGAGAACGGCGCCAAAACAGCAACGATTAGAGCAATCAGGTGCGTAATTTTTTTCAAAACAAGATGGTCGCAGAACGAACATGCTTATTCTAACCTACAGAATTGAAGCGACCATCCAACCAAATCGTGACAATCTCAAATACGAACGACGTCCGACTACAAACATCAGATCAGAAACCAAGACCACAAATGGTTCGCACCTTACTACATTGATATCAAATCAGGAATTATTTGACGGTGTCTTAAAAACTGGATAATTCCAAAAGCAACAGCCCATGGTTGTTCGTTCCAGGTTCGCGCATCGTGCGGCTGCGAGGTGATCATTCCACCCTACACACCCAAGTCAATCGATAAAGGAGAAGACCAACCGAATGTACTAGAACTGGACAAAGTGCGCACAGAATAACGTCCGGACGTTAATACCAATCGATCATTGCCAATTGCAGTCACCCTATTTCAGCCATCATACACCCAAACCGCCAGTGACGATGAAGAGGATGAAACATCAAATTCGCTGCGCGAGCTGCGCGTGCCAATGCTCCACCCTTTTGAATCCGAGACACATCAACCGGCCCGCTCAACCGCTGCGTCGGCCGTGCGATTCTCATTCAGCAGTGAGGACTCAGAGGTTGGTCTAAGTTGGATTACTGTATGGGGCAAGATTAGCCACTACGGTATCAATGATTTCAGAGGTGGCTCAGGCTTACCAATGTAAATTTGTAGGGCAGCGAGAAACGTCGACAGCCGCATCCACTCAAAAGTCACTATTCGCACATGGTCTCGGCGGGCACGTCTGCAAGCAGTGGTGCGACCATCAACACCGGTGGCACACGATATGAGAACATCGATCACGTAAGACAATCATCAAACAACGATCATACCCAACCGTAACTTGTCACACCATCATCAGAAAAAACCACATCCCAACACGAGCACGCACTACGCGCACGCCACCATTCTGCCGATGCACCATGATGACATGGCCGAATATTTCCGACTGGCCACCGAACAACACGACATGGGACTGGGTCGGTCTGATTGAACTACAACTGGGATGACGCTTGAAACATCACACGGTCACTTGCAGACAAGCCACCAGCACAGGACATGCCAGTGAGCGCATCCGCGTCACAAACTTCACTGGAACGAACACCAACCAGTCCAGACGTCGGCTATGATTATCGTGACCGAAATCCTCTCATGGACAAAACAAAGGTAGAAATACAACTGCCTCCTTCAATCTGCATCAGCCTAAATCTCAGAAAACTTCCCAAAATTTGTCAGAGTTCCGAAAGTTCATCGAGCTCAAGTTCGTCAAGTCGAAGCGGCGAACGATCGCCACCAGAACCGAAATCGCCCGCCAACCGCCATCGTGCCCCATTCCACAACACAAAAGACAAAAATGTCCCTCTGCGTATCGACAAATTCTGACAAAACGAAATCAATACCATATGATGATATATTGACAACGATAATGGAAAGTGCTCTGCTCTGATTAATTTGATCTGATGATGTAAATTAAAAGAAAAGTTCTGCTCGCTCGCGCGTGACATCCAGATGAAATACCGGAAATAAACTGATGGGTGCTCATGCTTGGTGTTTCGAAAAGCTAAACATTTATTTTCTGTATAGCAAATAATCGTAAAAAAGAAAACAACGTCATACTTTTGCGGGTATCACATCACTGCTCATGGAGCAAAACAGAAATCCTATGTAACAATATCGGTAAAAATAAAAGAACAAAAGAACGGAAGACGATAGAGTAAACACCCACCCTTGCCACGAACGATATTCACAATGCACAGTCAACAGAACTATTGAATATCTGCTGTCACCAGCGTGCCACTGAGCCTTGCAAATATGGGTCGATGTGATCAAATGAAATGAAAACAGAAATGCCAATGACACCCAGACCCAATCCTATTATTTCACAGCTAAAAGTCCCAGAACTATATCACCTGCAGACATAACGACGTGTACAGCAAAGGCAAGATCAGTATAAAAATCAGAAGGATGCGAGCACACAACATCGTCTACGCACCGTGGTGACTAGGTTGGAATGTACTTACAACTGTTGTGGACAACACGAAGACTGGATGGATCAACAAATAGATAGGTGCATGCAATTAAAAGATCGACAAACAAGGATATCAAGATGAATTTGTTATCACAGCGCTGTATCGTACTTGATCGCGAGATATTTTGTAAAACTGGTGGTCATAACAGACTGGCTTTTGTGAAACAATAGTAAGTAGATGCTCGATGCAATATGAGCGGATATCAAAAGATGGAGCAACAGAAAGGCGGGTTTGAAACAATAAAAAAACAGAGATGTCACAGAGAGAATGCATTGAGAAAACAAAAAAACAAACAAAAGGTACCGGAAGAATGTCACGACTTATCGATAACCAGGTACTTTCGACAGGCGATCGGTTTGATGATGATCTTTTTACAGATGTGATGGCCGAGATTGTAGACCATTTGAAAGTCACGTTCTCCATCAATCATCACCCAGGGCACATAATTGAGTCCTGCCGCCAATTGTTTGGTTCGTTCGCCAGCGCGCACCAGAAACTCGACACCCAATCGCGATTTAGCACAACTCTCGATCGTCGACTTGTCCCTCAACTTATCAAGACAATCGCCGATGTCGGTTCGCGACTGCAGACAGCTGAGCGCACCGATGTGTTCTTTCGGGTCCGGGTGCGAATTGATGACACAATTCTGTACGATGTTGCCATCACATTCGGACTGTCCGTGTTGGCAGGTGCATACGTAGCCGGATGGCGCATCGGTTGATTTCGCACAATTCGCCTTGCCGAACGGATAGTAGACGAAATCGAAATAATCGCCCAATCCCACTGACAGCAACGGCTCCAACTGGTCGCGGAAGAATGCCGTTGTGTCGGGACATTGCGATTCACCGAATACTTGCAGCTGGACCTTCTGCAAAATGGCAAGTGTGCAGAAAAATGAGTGCTACTATAAGGTTCGCCACCGTAGGTTTGAAGGCAGTTGTGTTGTTGAAGGGGGAAGGGAGGTTGTACCCTGGTATGGGGTATAGAAAATCGGCCGGAGGTGTGGGAAATTTTTCCCTTTGGGAGCAAGCACACCCAAGAAAAATTACCATTTTGATTATCAAAATTGAAAATGGTTCGATGAAAATGTCAAAAGAAATCGCTTGGACACTTTTAGACTAAAATATTTCTTTGGCACTCAGAAAATTTTTGGTCACTTTTTCAGAAACCCGCATGGGTATTGGAAATTTTCGGAGCAACCACCCCTATGGGAAATTTCTGATTTTTCGGCGTACGCGTGGGAAATTTGCTGAAGTTTGGGCTGGGTATGGGAAATTTTCGATTCCTCAACGACACCACTGTTTGAAGGCATGAATGTGGGCCCCGTGCTTCTTTTAGGTTTGAGCTCGAGCCTCGGTTCCAATCCTAAACAGCAACCGGGAACGAGTTTTTAGTTTGGTACCAACCAAAACCGAACAGTTGCTTTTGATCCAGTTGCACGTGATTCAGGGGGTATCAAGTTGTCACACCACACCGTGGTCACACCGCAGATAATTTCAACACTGCCATCACATTGAAAACCCAATCAACCACCCAACCTTGACTCGCGCAAACGATCTGGTCGATATGTCAGCACCACGGCCGAGCCAATTGTAGAGCAGCCACAGCAGCGTGACAGCAAAGAACACCAACAACGCCCAACGCAGTATCGTCTGCATGGCACCCGTCTTCGAACTTGCGCCGGCCCGTGGCTTCGGTGCCAGCAATTTGTATTGGACACGTTGCGGCGCCAGATCGCTGCAATTCGAAGACCACACAAATCAACTCTGATGTTTCACGTGTCTTCACTTCAATAAGGATTAATAACACGCAGCAAAATGGTGGCTGCTGCAGTCAGAAGTTTTAACCAGCCAAATGCCAGAGAGCTGCACGCAAGTGGGAATTCTATTCCCAGCTGCCAGACTATCTCACCACGCACGCACAGCAAAAATGGGCGTTACGTTGGGTGAACGTGAATGAGCATAAAAACGGCAGCAAAAAGGAATCAACAAGCCCCAAATACAGCAACGCTTGCAGGATTGCTGCTGGTTGCAAGAACCAACCAGTAACATTGTGGATACCAAAAGTACAGTTTCAATAAGATCACTTTTTATGGCTTTATACAAATGCCTGAACGGCGTTATAATTTATACTCCCATGAAAATGAAATTGCACACCCGTTTCAGCAAGAAACGCAATTGGTTTTACATACAGACATCATGTTGACGTTGATAGGCGTCGTCCTCCCCCCTAGCAAAATCTCCATAAACTTGAACCCTGATGTAAAACAGGCATACAATGCAACAGGAAACACGTATGGATTGAAGAAGTGTCTTCTGCTCTTGACTGGGCAAAAAGCTATCACACGATAAATTTGTTCCTTGAAAAATCAGACACACCATCAGCTGTAGCACCATCTCTTTCTCTATCTTTATCCAAAGTTGTTGCTTCTTCGTCTGCCAGTCTTCTCTGCACTGTCAAAGCATCGACTTCATTCCATTCGTTCCGCAGATCGTTATTCCAAGGACACAAGTGAATGGCACGCGTGAAGTTCAGTGTGGCCTGGAAGAAGCACATTCCCGTTTGCGATCAGGAATCGGTATCGGGGGTATACCGATCGATACCCGATACTTGGCAAATGCCGATTCATACCCGAATGTACATGAAAAAAGCCGATACCCGATACTTTGAAAATAACCCAATACCCCACAGCAAAAATCATGTTTTTGGCAAACGTCGCGCCGGATTGCTTAAAATAGTCATTGAGTGGGTGGCTCATTTGCCAAAATCTTGTGGCCCATTGAGCTACCATTAGTGGCAAAAAACCAGAATTGCTGATGACAGTGCAACAAAGCGGCCGATAGAAGCAAATCACTAAAAGATATAACCACGCCCACGGCACCTGCTCCAGTCGTCCTGCGTTTCTGTGTGCCCTTGCCAACATCACATACGCGTCTTCGCAACAGTCATTTATCCTCAGCAATTCGCTTGCGGTTTCGATTGCTTCATCCGTCTCGCCGAGTTCCAAGTAAACCTGCAAAATTTATGACGCTAGAAGTTGATTTCTGTGCATTTTCTACAATTCCACACCTGTGTTTTCATGTTCAACACGTCGCAGTTTCCCGGCATGAGTTGAAGAGCTTCATCAAATTTAGCAAGAGCCCGTCGATAATATTCGCTGTCGGCCAATATTGTGCCTTCTCTTCTTAATCGTTCGGCCTTTGTCTGAATCAATAAAATGAAGTCTAAACACAACAAGGAACAGTGGACCGAAACGAAACCAAAGCTTACCGAAACAAACAAACAGTAAATTCTCCTCCGGGTACATTAATTTCCCCAACTTTTGCCCAAGGTAGGTGATTTTTAGGTCAATGTCGTCAAAAGTCGCCAAAATATCCTTTTTATGAAGATTTTTTTCCAAAAGGGCAAAAAATACGTCTAATTTTCAACCTAAAAAACAGACTTTTCTGAATTTGAGTCGGCCACCCTCCGTTCTCCCAGGGGGCTACAGCGACAGTAATTTCCCCAGCAAAAAGAGGAGGGAGGCAGTGCTGTGGCTAGGGGTAGGGGGGCCCACCCAATGGTACCCTACCCGCCCCGACCTGATACACCGTACGTACACTACCCCCTGCCCCTACCCGCCCCACTCGGGTATTGGTCGCACAATGACTTTATAAAGATTGGTTAAATTTTTTTTCCTGATTCGTAAAGAGGGAAAGTGACGGGCCAATGACGTTGCGTTGCGTGATCGCACACAAAGCATGTAATAAAGAGAATGTTTCAGACCTGCGGTAACCTAATGGTTGATCTCCTAGATTATTTTTAGCTGAAAATGTTTTGTGAGAAGAGAATAACAGAAATGGCCCAAAAGTGGTTAAGAGGTGACCGAACTTGCAAATCAGGATTGATTTGATGAATTCCTCTATGTGGCCATTGTGCGACCAATACCAGTGTGTGTAGGGGGAGGGGATTCATCAATAGGAGCGACGCGTATTACCGTAAAAACCTAAATACAGCCCGGAATAGAGCACCGTAATACAGCCCTCCGAAAGGGGTTAAGTGAATTAATCATGCCCCTCCCCCGGAATCAGCCCCCTAAGTAAACACCCCCTATACAGTAGTGTATTAAGGCTTGATAGTGGTGTACAGGTACATTTATGCACGTTTGTTGTTCGTTCAGAGCACATAATACGCCTCTTATTGACGAATAGACGCCGGAGTGAGTGCAATTACACGCGAAAAAAATTCTTGAGAAAACCCCTTTTTAGGGGTTTGGGGGGGGTATTTCTAGGAACAATTTTTTTCAGGTTCGGGTCAGTGAATTGATGGGGCCCCCCAAAATGAGATAAGGGTCAGGGTCAGTGAGTAAATAGAGCCCCCTTCTATTTACGGTTTTTACGGTATATATTTTAAACGAACAACAAACGTGCATAAATGTACCTGTGCATAACTATCAAGCCTTCTTAATACACTACTATAGTGAAGTGACTGACTGAAAAAAAACCGTTAGATTGCGGGAGAATAACCATTTCAGGAGCCCGGGAGGGAGGTGCATTAATTTCCCCGCCGGACCAGGCAGGAACTACACTGGGGCCGGGCTCCTGGGCCCG
>JASAMV010001708.1:0-11132 GCA_030248065.1 Rhynchonema sp. JSB1_4 | reverse complement strand
CCTAGTAAAAGCGGCAAACTGCGCAGAATTTCTGGCTCATTCCCGATATAACAACAACAATTGTGAGTCCAGAACAAAACAGGTGTCCGTTGGTGAATATTTGGGTCCCAAATCGCTCATGATACTGTACTGTGTCGAAAGCGCGTGTATCGGACCCCAATAATGTACATAATTTCACAACACAATATCCCCACGAACACGCAAAGTGGTGCACGAAACAGCGGGAGGGCCACCACCACTTTCAAGGAGTGTTCCACTTTTTGGGATGGTGAATTTTTTCAGTCCCGGGAACCTGGGCGGGTCTATTATTACAACACGGTGGTAAGTGGATGGTAACGTTCAGGCGTATACAGTATGTAGTTGGGTACTGCTTTTACACATAGGATGGTTAGTTCAAGCCTCTGAAAATTGAACTTTGGTACTCAAAAACGGTACCCATTTAACACAGGAACACACCCGTAATAATAGCAGGTCCAACTCATTGCGTAACCTACAGAAAAGAACAGAAGGTCGAAATTCGAGCCCGGCAACAACACAAGCTCAGCAGAAATTCGAAAAGTGTCTGGCATTAGGCCCTTGCTCACAGAATTGCCTTTGGCGTTTTTGTTCGGTGGCGCTGATTAAATGGGGAGGGGTCATGCAGCACATTTTTTTTTCGGAAATCAGAACGAAAAGGGGTTGATCAATTGGAAGAGAAAGTGGGCGGAGGACCTGCGTTCGAGCCCCAGTCGAAGACAGCAGGTTTTTGCTCACAGAGAATTCCAGAATGTGTCCATACGTTTGGTTTTAGAAACGAAGTGATGCAAAAAACGATGCGGCGGATATAAAAAAAGCGAACAGGTGCGCAAACTCAATCGTGACTCATGCGAATCTGTTGTTCATTTTGCCAAAACGCCTATTTTCAGAACTTTCAACATAGCCTATTGAAATCATGAACAAAATTTTTTTTGTGTAATGCTATGTGAAGGATAGTTGACACACGGGGCTCATTGGTACACGACCGAATTGAAACATCATAGACAAAGTGGACAACAACTGTCTGGATAGCAAAAACGGGCCAGATTGTGGAGTGACATTTCGTTCAAAAAATTGTCAAAATAATTTTTGGCACTCGCTCATTGAGAAAAACTCCTAAATCAGGACTGTCGTCGTACACAATGATGCACGGTATAATGAAAACACGCCATAATAATAATAATGTGTACAAATGATGTCAAATGTACCGCACCGACCACCTACTGTATACTGTACATGTAGTGTCGGTTGAGTACATAATTGCACAGCGCAAGTTACTGATGATGGCAAGACATATACTGTATTTGAAAACGTCTGCATATTGGAAAATGAATGGGTCACCGTAAAGAACATTTAGGTCGCCCTCAGACAAACGCGAAAAGCGAAAAGCAAAAAGTTTTCAGCATAGTCATCACCCACAGCGCACGCCAAACAGCCTCTGAAACATTTTGTTTGAGCATCACTGTGGTTTAGGCCCGTGGTTAAGGAGTTGCTGTTGTGCTGAACTTTTCGCTTTTCGCGTTTGTCTGAGTGCGCCCTAACGCTATGAAGTGGCACTTTGGAGGCTAACGGCATGCAGTCTTCCATTAGTAACATGTGCAATATTTTCGGAAGGAGGGAAGGTAATAATATGAACGCGGGTTTTCAGCACACCACACTATGTCCTGTGTCGTTGACAAAACACACAAGGCGACAGCTAAAAGATGTTATGTCGCGCTGAGGTACAACGACATGATGGTAAACACTTGAAAGCGGTGGCCGCTGTTCATTCTGAGTCGAGATGGGACACAAATATTCTGTGTCATACTTATAAAAATGCAATTAGGATGAAATTATGTTGGTATTTCCAAAAATTGTTGACGCAGATTTGAGTTGGGCCTTTTGTCCACTCATCGCAGAAAGCTGAGATTTTTCAGGAGCTTTGTATAACAGAATCTTGTTCAACAGTAGTGGAGGTGCTTTTCTGCCTTCAGTGAGTCTGCAGAATGCGGTGCGAACAAAAGTATCTTGATCAAAAAGGTACCTCTTGCCGAGGTACCAAACATAGGCATCTCTTGAAAGCCGTCATAACATAATCAATAACGAAATCGAACACTTCCACAGCACATATTGAATCGGAAATCACGGCGGCTGAAATTTGATTTCGAACATTATCCTTGAGCTAAATCAAATTCTGGCTTCTCTTCTGACTTGTATCGCTGTTTGAATTTAGTTTTTGCGTGCGGTATATGAAGAAGTGTTTTTTGGGTGGAAGATCGAATCATTTGTGATCAAATTAGAAAATTAAATTTGAATTTTAGGGATGTTGGCGAGCAAAAAAAGCACATCTGCTTTCAAAACGCACACAGAATAGAACAAGAGAGAAAAGGCACGCCACTTCAACAAAATCAGATCCAGAAATATTGACCCGGGATCCCGATTCCCGCAGGGGTCAATGTGCATACGCAACGCACACTCGACATAAACAAAAGACCCAACTGACAAAAAGTGCTAATTGACATGACAAGTATTGTAGTTGACACTTTGGTGAGTGCTGGACATGTCAAGGACACAATATGTCACTATTTGGTGTGTGCTAAAACTGGACAATGTTGAAATCTGAATAATAATGAATGGAAGTAAATTATGTATCTCATTCGTGGGCGAAAACTGTGAGGGAAGTGACTTGAAAATACAATCGAAAAAGGCAATCTTGGCAACAAAAGAAGAATACATAAGTAGACCATGCGTTGCTTAATAAAGTCCAGTAAAGCTTGAACATGTCAGAAAAAGAAAATCAAGATATTTTAAAGAGGAAAATAATCTTCAGTTCAGTACCAGCAGCGAGAAAAAACCAATTTTAACAGACCTAACATGCATACGTATTTCGCGGCTGAAAGCAGACATGCGAAAAGAAATCAATTATTAATTCAGATCAATTTGAATCAATTGCGCACGTCTCTTCGATTATGCCCATTTACAGTTATCGTTGCAGTTAGGCCTTCATAAACTTTTTACAACTCTTTTTCAACGGGAAGCTATCAGTAAACAAGCTGGTATACAGTCATAAACGTTTGCTTTCAGAAAAAAATCCTGTACAAAGACCATTGCAATCTTGCAGTTTCTCTTGTTGACTTGACTGGTGGATCAATGGGTAAAAAAGACGAAATACTACAATCAATGGAGCCCAGAACACGCATGAGGAGGTCATAAATTTCTGAATGTGAAACAAAGCGTGTAAAAGAGCAGTTTCCTGCTTAGCCATGCGTGCTGTATATTTTGGTATATACCATCTTTCGCTTTAGTCCCCCACACAATGATTCAACCGTCATCGGATGCAACAAGTATTGCAGTTGGCTCATTTTGAGTACCACAACAGACTTTAGTACTTTATGCATCTTGCAAGCAGGGTTGGACCCCAGCATTTGTTGTGTACCGCCCGTGCCCCATTAGCAATGTGGTTAATTGATTGTAATTCAAGTTGACAGTTGCGCAGATTGATGTGAAGGTTACTCTCTGTGCATATGACTTTGTATTCAAGTCAATTTTTTGCACCACCAACATTTAAGATGTTTCGGAGTATGTATATGTTTTGTTACGCGCATACCAGCTAAACAAGTGTTGCTTTTCTGTGTGTCTCATTTTGAATGGGTATGTACTTCTACGTATGTTCGATGCCGGATCCAGCAATTGCTACAGATTTCCTGAATCAACAGGGAATGATCAGCAAATGTGTCAACGAACCGAACGCCAAAAATAATAGGTTGGGGTCAACACGCGCACGAATCATAGTGACCAACTATATGTATAGAACTCCAGAACACTTGGGTTCTTTATTTAATCAACAATACAGTATCGTCGAAGTACAGTACAGTACAGTATAGCCGCTTCTGCACCACCTGCATACCAACAAATGGGGGTTATTTGACGCAAAAACTACAGAAATATACGTAGTGGGTGTGTACAAAAAATAAATTAACACGTATAGCTGCGAATAATAAAACTTTCCTTCGGCATGCTTGGATAAGAACGCGGAACGGCTTGGTATAGATAGAACCGTGGCTATTTCTGGAAGGGTACTAATGCCCAGCGAAACATTTTCTGTTCGAAAATTCCGAATACGCTTTCATTCAAATCTCAATCACTCCTGTTTTTAATTTTGAAGTTAAACAATACAGCAGTGTGCACCGGAGTTACCCACGTAAAGCCCCGAGCGCTCTAAGCGGAATGCCCCAGCATTTTGACATTCTGCGGCCATATTTGGACCCGATTCTAAACGCGGTAAAACAACCAAGCGTGGTGTAACCGAAAGCTTTTATATGTTGATTGCTGCCAAACTGATTATGAACGATTTTGTCAAGTTTACAGTCGCTTAAAAAGATGACGCGTTGGACTGGTCGCGGAAAAATAAGTCCACAGGTTAAGGGGGTTTAAGTGGAAAATTTTCTACTTAGAGCTCCCGAGGGCTCTGTTCCCGGGGGCTTTGTGTATGTTTCGGAAATCCACCCGACCCAGCATCAAAATCAAATTACGATTATCGGCTAGCAAACTGAACTGCCCAACCCTGAGCTGTCATGTCACCTCACCCTTGGTTAGAAACCAATGTTAATTCGAATTCTCTGCGCAAAAAAGGAATCGCTGATCCAATTATTTGCATCAGCAGACGTTTGGGCGCCATACACCAGGCTTTTATAACTGCGATTAAGGGATAGTAAAAGAGCCAATGCTGTCCACTTGCAACCACGGGCAACTCAGGTGACACCTGAATCATTGTTTTTTTTGCTACATGACGGTGAAAGATTGTTTACACGCCAGAAACACAGACGTGAAAATAAAGGTAGTGATTTGCGTCGTCGTTTGTGGTCCGGTCGTCGTTACCTTTTGTCAGAAAGTGTACCACACGCATTAAGTGTGCTCCATGGCAGTTTATTGACAGCCCAGTCGGATCATTTTTTGGAAATGAAATCCGTAAAAATCATAGCGATGACAGTGTGTAACCTATTTTTTAATATTGAGTCAGTCAGTGTCAATTCATTTTTTAATTAGTGTTATTCTCACAGTTTAGGGTCTACAATTGACGTCCAAAGTCTTCAGCGATGATTAATTCGGGGATAAAAACGTTGTTTTCTTTTTTTTCTCGATAATTGACTTTCATAGCAGCTGTCGATTAGGGCAGGCGTGGGTGGCTAGAAACCTCCAGTCCCACAAATCATGGAATCACTTTAAAACGGAGTAACCTTTTACCGTAACTCGACCCGCTTTAGGCCGCATTCACAATGCAGCGCGTTAGCGTGTTGCTGATTAGCGTGCACGCTTTTTCCGCACGCTTTTGCATTCACAATGGAAAATTGAAAAAGCGCGTTAGCGTGCGCGCTTATCAGTGACACGCTAATGCGCTAACGCGGTAACGCGCTAATCAGCAAAACGCGTTTGCATTCACAATGCCCGTTGGTCTGGGTGTTGGCAAATGCCGAATTTTTTATTTCTTTGTTTTGAAAACGGCAACCAATCGCTTTCAAGATTCATTCAAACTTATTTTGATTGTATAGGAACATTTTCCTCAAATGGAAAAGCTAGCTAGTCGCGACATGAACAATCCATGCGTGCAATACAGTCTCATTGTCATGTCAAGAATCACAATTACACCACCAAAGAGGATACACAACACATAGGCAGATGAACAACGTTCTGCGCAACGTTTGCTTGCAGCTAATAACAGCAGCCGAAACTGTTTGCCTCAATCGATTGATAGCGTAAAAAGATATGCTGCTAAGCATCCAAATGAAACAAAAATATTCTCAGTGAACGCAGCAGGCTTTATTTCCTATGTTTTCACCTTTTTCGTGGTCTGATAATGTTTTCAAATTAAATTATAAACTTTAGAACACGCGCATCCAGTGCTAACGCGCAAAAAATTAGAACCAGTCCTAATCGTGAAAAGCGCGTTAGCGTGCACGCTAACGCGCCAACGCGCTAATCAGCTTTGCATTGTGAATGCAAAAGCGCGTTGCGCATCTGCGCGTTAGCGTGCGAGAAAACTTGCTCGCACGCTAACGCGCTAATCAGCTTTTTCCATTGTGAATGCAAAAGCGTGCGCATCTCGCACGCTAACGCGCTAACACGCTAACGCGCTTGCATTGTGAATGCGGCCTTATTAAAAGCGATGACGTAGCTCAGCTTATGGCGGACTGTATATCAACAGAAGTGTTGTATTACCAAAACAAAACCACGTGACAACATTAACATGCTATGACCACATGATTACACAGAAGTCTGTTTCTGTAATGTCCAACAATGTTATCCTAAAGAGCAAGAAGGTACTTGACTTACCAACAATTAAAAACTTTTCGATCATGTATAACGACAGTGATCATATTGAATCGTAAAAAAGCCACACATGGGGCCGAGTCATCAAAAAAAAACCCCAAAGTCAAGCCCAAGTGCTGCTACATCAAATCGTGTGCTCTTCGGCACTACGGACACTGCGCTGCACCCCTGTCACAAAACGGGCACTGCTGCTTGCTGTTTTATCGTAACCGGAGAATCGAGTGCGCGATTGTCTCCAGGTCCAGTGTGGACTCAAACTGTACACTCACGCACACATACACATGCATGCAGCTGGATTTGCTTTGCTTGCCGCGTCACTGGAAACGGCCTCTGTCAGTTACATAAGGAATATATAGAATCAAAGCGGCTTTTACCACAATAATTTTTCTCGTCGTAATACAGGGCATGGTTGTGTGAGTTATCACTTTAATTGGCTCCTATAGCATTGCCACCGCATTATTGTACAATACTTGTGTTTGCTGCTTGTTGTTTGATGTCACGTGAAAACCACCCTGGGTACGGTGCCATGGGTAAAAGTCATGTAACGTACATAGAGTGTCATTAAGCATTACTCACTCGGTACATTGTGACTTCACTTTGTGCACTGCTTGAAGTGGCTCCCCGCTTTCGCTATGCACAGATATGACGCAACTTATGAGTTTGCACGCAGTGATGTTACAGCCCAGCAATAAGATCTGCTGGTGGGGCTCTTTGGAGGCAAATTTGCCCGAAGCGTTCGCACGGACGAGCCATGGCGCCTCGGTCTGTCTGCGAAAGCATGGCGAAACAGAGCAACATTACTGCACTCCAGTACATTGCACTGCCTGTCCAATGGAGTCTGGCAATGCGCGGTTGTACAGTCATTTACCCATTCAACTGGATCAACTTTGGAGGCAATGACTTATTATGAACTGGTAACGGTCGACCAGCCAAGGGTTTTAACCATTTTTGTGGTCGGGTAGGGCATAACGTTTTGAAAGCAAAAGTTGCTTGCAGCACGTCCTGATGTGCTCGAAATCAGTGCTTCCAGCTGTCATAGGATTCAATCAAAATTTCCTATTTTTTATCAAGTCAAACAGTCATTCGCTTTAGAGTAAGTTCGCTCTCGCTGTTCAGTGGTTGACAAAATTACACGAACATTTACGTTTGTCACTAACTTTGTTTGTTATGAAATTCGATGCTCGGGCAAATCAATTCGAGCCAAGTTCAGCATGGTTACGATAACGGGTGATGCTCAACGAACAAGTTGTTATGGGCGTTCCAGGATTAGCACAGATTCGGGATCATGTAAACCTCAGGTTCCCCACAATCCACCATAACGATCTCGCCAAGGGCTCGAGTTCTAATTTATCCGCTGTTGCCTGTCATCAATCGTTCAAAAAAACCTGAAAATATTTGAAACGTGACTTGTTGTTCATCATTGTGCCCGGAAATGCACGAGACCTTCCATAGATATAGGTGTCTGCCTGTGCTTTGACCAGGGTTGGATTAAAAAAATTTTTTATTATCGAACTTTATTTTAACTTTTTTGAATTTTTAAAAAAAATTTTTTTTAAGATTTACTTTTTTTTATTCCGGACCACAAAAATTTCGGTTCTCAACGTGAAAAATTGTCGAAAATTTTTGTAAGTATATTTGATTGCACTTGAGAATATAGGAATAGTTGACACCGACCAGTTGTGTTCACAGGGCAGTAGCGAGGTTATATTTTTTACAATGAGCCAGATAACGTGACAATTCGCGTTGGAGATAGCCTGTCTACCATCTATACTACTAAAACAGGAAGACGTACAGTATGTGTGTATGTGCGGCCCCCTCCCTCGGAAGGGCGGACGGGTCAATTTTCACGGGTAGCTTTGGGTATGCTAACGGGGGGGAGGGGGGCACGGCACGGGCGCAGCGCTGGTAGCCGGGCCGTAGGCACGGGTCCCGACTAGTATGTATTGGTCGCACAATGACTATATGAGAATCCATCCAAAATTTTTCCTGAATTGACAAGCCAGAAAATTCAAATTAACATTGCGCGCCAACGTGTAATCACACATAAAGTATGCAGTGAGCGAAATGTTTCAGGGATTGAAAACGTGGTTGACTGGCTGGTTTATTTTCAGATGAAAATGTTTTGTGAGAAATACAAATAGCGCAGTGGTTAAGCGTGGCTCATCTTTGGAATCCTGAAAATCAAGGTGGTTTTGGATGGATTGTCATATGGTTCGACCAATTCCAACATCTGTAGATTGTAGTATAAAAAGTGAAGGGAAAGTGAAGTCACGGGAAAGGTAAATGATTGGCACATTTTTAAGCAAAGTTACATGAAAACAGCTGCATAAGGGCGATCTTAGGTTACATCCGGAATCCGGAACTCGGAAATAATTTGCATGTAAAAATGGAAAACATTTCTGGGCTCCGTAAATATTTCCGGAAAACGCAAGAATTTACATGCAAAAATAATGCGTTTTCCGGAAATATTTCCGTTTCCGGAAATATTTCCGGATTCCGATTTCCGGATTCAACCTAAGATCGCCCTAACCCGCGGTGTTGGAACGATAATTTTGGACTTCAAGCAGATTTGACTTCCTGGAATAACTGAATGCGCACATAATGACGGCTGCTTAGGTTGTTAGTACAGCCACGAACTGTCTAACGTTGTAATGACCTTGTACCGATGCGAAATACAAGCGCCGCAGGCGATTTTGTGAGAAAAACAAGCAGAAACGTGCATAAAAACATGCATTTTCACCATAAAAAGGGGGAAAATAATAAAAAAAGTTGTGGAATATTAAAAAAGTGAACTTACTTTTCTAATTTTTAAAAACCGAAAAAGTGGCGAACTTTTTTTAAAAAAAAATTTTTTACAAAAAATTTTTAACTTTTTTTAACCCAACCCTGGCTTTGACGATAAGGGCGATATACGGCTACAGTGCCACTCGCCCATATGTGGCAACTTCTGCTCGGTGCAAACATGAACCGTTTCGTTAACAGCAGGCAATGTTTCCGGTTTACACCGAGCTGACGCCAACCTTTACACCCAACTGAACTTTACGCAGTTTCAAAATAGGCAGCAGCCTGCTTTGGCACCGACCCAAATGGCTATTGTAGTCTCATTCTCATTCCAGCGATAATAAACTTGTTGATCGGATCTGATGGGACTTGCCTAATTCGTCACGCGTGATTCTTGCTTTTTAGAGGATATTTGGAAATTTATAGGAGCCACTCACTTCGTCCAGTTTAAAAGTTATTCACTTTAGGTTGGGGAACATCTTTTATGCTGATCGAAATTAGTGACACTGAGATCCTGTGAGCCCAACAGGTATCTACTAGTGCTTGCAGAACCGGATTCGTCAACCGAGCCAAATCAGCCAATGTCAATATTCAGAATGCTCGTTTCGTGCGTGATTTCGTGAATGGAATGTTCGTTCGTTCACTCGCTCGTCACTCAGCCGACTCGCTCGTTCACAATATAGGTTTTATAATAACAAAACAGGAATAACCAAAACAACAGGAAACCGCAATAGGCGCACACGGGGCACACACGAACGACGATAACAAACACAAACGTAACCGGGGACGCGATATCTTACTTCGACCGAATTACAGTAACCCGGTCTCTTACATTGGAAAGACCACACGGTCAACAAGATTTGGAATGGTTAAGATGAAGGACGTGGAGGAGAATAATGACACACATAAACAGGGGTCACCAGAATGAAGGCACAAAAGGTAACAATGACAGCAGTTTTACGAGAAATACAACCTAACCTAAACTAAAACCCCACTAAACAGTACTAAACTATGGGTATAATCACTATCACCGGACTACATCCCCCTTACACAGCTTCGTTGTACCACAACGACGATTCAACAATGCGGCATTTGAGTGATCTGAACACCGTGAAACAAGGTAAGAGGGGCGAATTTACAACCCAGTCAGGCCGGCACAAGGCAGGCAACAAAGCCGAGTAGCCGCTCTCCTCTATAACCGTATGCAACATAGTGACAGATGATCGTCCATTGAAGATGTAGAACAAAAAGCAGAAAGAGTGAAGAGTATTGAAGCATCATCAGGGGCAGACAATGTCGAAGGCACCACCATAGAGCAGAACTCTCTGGACAGTCGCAGCGGTCACACAGATGATCAGATGGAAAATGTTACTTTCGTTACCGTTATTTTACTTTACTTTTACAGGTCGATCCTATGCCAGGCCAATCGAATGTCGATGCAGTCAACTGACTATGCATGGGGAACGATCTCGACAGTGCGTTAAAAATGGCAACCAAACGAAGAGGTACGTATAATCACGACGACATCTCGTCGGTTGATAGGAATAGGCTTATTATGGGCCACATTCATAAGCCGATAGGGAAACTTTAATACGTACTTTCGTTGAGCACATAGTTCAGACGACAATTGTTTGAAGCCATGAACGTGCTCGCCAAAGCAGCATACATACGCACGCATCGATCACGTTCCCACCATAATAATCAGTAAAATATAATAATCGTCCATCATCCGTAGAAACATCGAAATAAACGCAGTAACGGTTAACGGTACGAAGTAACAAAACGGCAAACGACGAATAAAATGCGGTTACAACTGCACACGTCCTGATCCGCTGCTCGATGCCTTAGTCTGCGACCCCGAATCAGAACCTTTCGCACGCGAGCTACTGCTTGAGCCCGAACCTTTCTGCGGAAACGTGCTCGTGCTGCTCTCGGAGGCAGACGCTTGATCAGTATGGGTCACACTTGCCGTCGGCTGTGGCTGCGAGGGACGCGAACCACTCGGACCCGGTTGCGGTTGTTGTTGACGT
>JASAMV010001706.1:0-11244 GCA_030248065.1 Rhynchonema sp. JSB1_4 | reverse complement strand
AGGCTGCGCACTATGACCCACTTTTCTTCGAAGTTTCCCAGCTGCCCATAGCAAAGGGCCGGATTTATGATCAAAGATCAAGCCATCAAAGCGAGCCTGGCCACTGTCATTCAGTGATCGTGGCACGTGCTACAAGTGTGTCGCCGGGCAGATAGCCGGTGTTCGGCAGCCAGAGTTGCGCCTGCAGACAACCGTTCGACACGCAACAGCCGCCGACTTCGACCTAGGATTTCGAAATTTGGCTAAAAGTTTTGTCGTCAAAATCAGTTCGTCAAATCAAGCAATAGTACATGAGTCCCAAATGAGCGCGAGAAACAATACATGTGATTTGATGAAAATATTTGACGCGGTGATCTAACGACATTACTATAAGCCCGAAATTTGGTTGATTTCATATGTGGTATGCTTTGAGGGCATGTGGAGCATATGACTCATGGTGGTCGGTGGAAAGTGCTGTTGCGACCCAACTTCTCATTTGATCGGCTGCCTGAGTCTCATCATTCTGATGGACAACCGCGTTGGACCAGCCTCGTGTTACCAGCTCATCACCAACAGTGGACCAAATGGCCATGTGACCATAAAACACAGACCTGCTGTCTTTGTGCTCACGTACAATAGACACATGCAGTGCACATGATTCT
This sequence comes from Rhynchonema sp. JSB1_4, assembly GCA_030248065.1. NCBI lineage: Eukaryota > Metazoa > Nematoda > Chromadorea > Monhysterida > Xyalidae > Rhynchonema > Rhynchonema sp. JSB1_4. The sequence goes on along the minus strand of JASAMV010001706.1, from coordinate 10,603 downwards.
GCCAGCAAGTGACCCGGCCACGTGAGGGTTCCGGGCATTGATATTCACCAATTCGACAAAACCGCCAACACGTTCAGATTCCGCCCACCGTTCCGTCCTCCATCTTCAACGAATACTACGGCTGGACACGCTACGTGATCAGTGGCGTCGTGTTCGTCAACAAGGACACCCTCATGCCGTTCGGCTCAGGTTGCATTCGGCTTGGATGTATAAAATTGATGAAAGGCTCAACGTCAGGAGGATTGATGTTTTGGTTGTTGCAGGCACCAGTCAACTGCAGAGCGAGAAGAACATTCAGGTGGTGTCGGTGGTGAGCATTGCGTTGCCGCAACTCATGCAGCCGAGCACCATTGGAGACAGGGTGCGTTTGATTGGTCATTGAGCGCAAAATCATTGTAACACGAGGCTGGTCCACGGTTGTCCATCAGACTGATGAGACTCAGGCAGCCGATAAAATGAGAAGTCGGGTCGCAACAGCACTTTCCACCGACCACCATGAGTCATATGCTCCACATGCCCTCAAAGCACACCACATATGAAATCAACCAAATTTCGGGCTTATAGTAATGTCGTTAGATCACCGCGTCAAATATTTTCATCAAATCACATGTATTGTTTCTCGCGCCTATTTGGGACTCATGTACTATTGCTTGATTTGACGAACTGATTTGACGACAAAACTATTAGCCAAATTTCGAAATCCTAGGTCGAAGTCGGCGGCTGTTGCGTGTCGAACGGTTGTCTGCAGGCGCAACTCTGGCTGCCGAACACCGGCTATCTGCCCGGCGACACACTTGTGGCACGTGCCACGATCATGAATGACAGTGGCAGGTTCGCTTTGATGGCTTGATCTTTGATCAACAATCCGGCCCTTTGCTATGGGCAGCTGGGAAACTTCGAAGAAAAGTGGGTCATAGTGCGCAGCCTGGTCATGTCGAAAATCAATTGGAAGGCATTCCGACCACAAACTGTTAATAGGGCGCACTTTATACGCCGTTGTCGTGCACGTACAGTATGCCTACAACGACAGCAGACGCTCTGGTTCAGGAAACAGGAATAACCGTAAACTGTCGACCACTACAGGCGCAAAATGACGCACAAGCCGCAACTGTCGCTGTGCCAACGCGTCGATTTCAAATCGCAAAATCGCTACGAACTCGCGTTGCACGATCAGAAGAACGCAGTGATGGTCATTGAGAGCACGTATATTCGACCACCAGACAAGAACGACGGAGAGGTCGTCAGAGAGGTGCAGGTACGCGAAGCGTAATGTCTGCCCTCGTACATCACTGTGGTTTTCGTTCCACCACCCAATGGTGGCCCACCAAAGTGCATTTACAGTAGGTGGTCAGGCGTCACAGTGTGCGTTAGGTCCTTTTTACATGACACGAGCTAGCTACAGTACCGGGTGCAATTATAGGGTGAAACTTGAAGTTCCGCGCACGCGCGTGCAAGTGCACGTGACTCAACTTTCAGCCTAGAATTACACCCGGTAATGTACATCGTCTCAACATGAGGTTTTTCTGCTTTAACATGAGGTACTGAACGCCGTGAGGAATTGGCACAGAATTGGGGTTGCCGACTCCGGTCCTCAGTCTGAAGTGGGCTCAGTAAAACTCAACGACAGTGATGTTTCAATGTGTTTGCAATGAAAGCTCATCCACAAAACTTGTCGTTACAATATCATTGTTATGGTGGCCACGGCGTAGTCGCACAGAAATTCTTTCAATAATTAGGAGTGCCATATTGCCTTGGAATCTCTTTGTTTCATGTGCAGCTGCGAATTCCGGACACGATCGTGCCAACGACGGGTGGTGCATCGGGTGCCACCATCGTCGTCTCGTATCACATCAAGCTGGACATGGACATGTTCGACCTGATTCTGCCCATTGTCATTGGCACAACCAGGGGACAGCCCAGGTGAAACGCGCGTGCCAAGGTCGAGTTGTGGACAATTACTCGCATCATGACATTTACTGACGTCGACAATAACCGACATGACACTTCCGACAAAGCGCATTGTTGATGATTTTATTTCATAAATCAAAATTGTGTATATCGCTGCTGCTGCATATTGCTAGCGCATAACGCCTGGTCGACTAAATCTGTATAAAGTGCACTAAAATGTTTCACATCCGTGACTTATGCGCGCGTTAACGTGCATGTCTCTCATTGAAATGGTGTTATACACCGATCAAAAAAGAAAAAAAACATGCTTTCCAAACCACATACAGCAGTCACCGGCATAGGGATGACCCATTTTCGTGACCAGAAAATTACCACTCCGACGTGAACAATAATAATCAGCCAGTTTCGGTCACGAAAAAAATTCACGGTGTGGAAGGAGTGGTAAATCAATAGTTTCATGAGCTGATCGACAACCAAGATATTGTCCAAAACTATTCTCCAAAAAAACACACAAAGTCCCCATTCAACTGACCACAACATTTTCTCGCCAGACATGCCCCTGTGCAATACCGCCTTTTCGTGTGTGAACGCATCGAATGTGTACCGACCATGACATCGGCCTGTCCCGCTTTGTCCAACGCCACCAAAAGGTAGCGTGTCGACTGCAATATATCGGCGGCTGTTGGGCAGTGAATTGAGATTCTGCCTGGCTCGCCTTGATGCGTCAGGGTACGTCTTACGCGACCTGGCCTATTTTATCGACCGGTTTACGTGTCTTTTTTCCCTGACGTGTCAAACTTGCGCACTGCCTTGGTGCCCTGGACGTCCGTGAAAGCAGGTCTGAATCACTGCCGCACAATTTATATCGTCGGCACATATTGGTTAAAAGAGGCGATAACTGATATTATTCGTCGCAAAGAGCATGCTTTGTGTTGGTCAGAAAATCAACGTTTTATTGCGCCAGAATTGTTTTGTGTGAAACGGGGTCGATCGGACGCCAGTGAATTACTGTAATGGCCACATCCTAACAACCGTTTTTTTCTCTACGAACCATGGGCCACTATCATCACAACTAATGTCAAACAAGACAAAGCAAACCAACGTGTGTAGTGCATCAGTACATCGTTGACTGTGACCGCACCGGACGAAGTTCGTTTGATCACCTGCACATCAATTGCTACATATTTGCAAAAACAAAAAAACAACCTTCTCGTCAAAAAAATTCCAAAAAGCCGAAAACCTGATCAATATTTCGTTGATTGTTGCTGAACAAGTAGAGTGCCAGTGGTTTCTCTCGAGCCCGAATATAATCAATAGCGTCTTGCAACGATGCCACCGTGATTATGGGCAGAACCGGGCCGAACAACTGAACAAAACAAAGCATTCTCACGAATAAGTAGTCCGTGTGAAACATCAGCCACCCAGCTATAGTCTGGGTCACGTACCTCTTGCTGCATTACAGCGTCATCAGGGGCCACGTCCACCAATATCGTTGGTTCGATGTACAAATCTGACTTGTCCATTTTCCCGCCGTGCACCTTACGCGCTTTGGTGTTTGACAGAAGATTGGATAGTCGGCTGAGATGTGCTGTTTACTGTGAGCTACATTTGCAAGAATTGATGTTTTAAGGTAATGCTCGGGTAAAATCCAGGGGTAAAAAAAACCAAGGACTGCATCAAACTTAAGTCCGGTCGGCTTATTGCACTAGATTTTTGTGATGTTGAGATCAATCCAAGCCATCCTCAGGGTTCTTTTTTTTTCAAAATGGCCCAGTGGCCCATTGGCTCATTCAAAATTTTGAATGGCCCAATGAGCCACCATTAGTGGCCATGGTGGTAGTTTCGTGACCTGTTCGTTAGCGGACTGGAGAACACTCGCTCATCTGAACAAGCCCATGACCGATCATAAAGTTTTAACACGCCAAAACCCAGCAGATAATATTTGATTGCAAAACTACCACAAAAAAGAGCGCCAATTTCCAACAAAAAAAATCCCGCTCACTCAAAATGTCGTTCATTCACAATGCGAACGTAGTCACCAGATTTGGCTGGATCATCCGTGAAGAACGCCTTGATCGTGTCTTGAATATGCGTAATCAATTGATCGCGTATCGATTCGTCACCAATCAACAATACGTAGTCAACAGCGATGCACGCTTGACCACAATTCACCAGCTTTCCTGCCAGTGGAATGCGAAAGAGTATTTTTTTAGAAGGCAAACTACGCCACGAGCCCGATTTCGGAGGTGGTGTGCTTACAAAACGATTAGAACGAGAAAATCCTCATGCACCACTTTGTATTCTACAACCAGTCACATTTCCCAAATTAGCAGCCACGTATCTGAATGTTTCACTAATCTGCCACCATCGTGCTTATCGGATGAATTGCTCAGAACGATTAATTTTCAGTTGCTCAAACCGAATAAAAACTGAAAGAAACAAAAATCGATCACTCACCCCAGGTGATCCTCCGAGCCACCGTAGCCAGGTCCAGGGAAGCTGGGTCAATTATACACGGTCTGAAAAATATTATTTTGCAGACGAGGAATATATTATGTACTGTAGATACACAGCAGTCTATACTCACTCTGTGACTTTCTGCATACTGACCCTCTATGGTGAAACCCTGTGTATTGTGTTCAGACGGTACTTTTTTTACACCATTTAGATTCCGAATCTGCCGTCAACCGCCTAATGATGGACATTCTGAACAGTTACCGAAAACGCTTAGGCATAAAGAGGGTATAGTAAGTTTCTAATTTCGTTGCCTCATGCATTTTCACAGATGCAGGGAAACTGCCGGTCGAAGTCGAGGCAGGCACAAGCTCAACACACAGTCAACGAGCCAGGCAGCTGACACACACAGCTTGTGTGACTGAAACATTCGAAACGCACACGTGCCAGCTGCGTGGCTCGTTGTCTGTGTGTTGAGCTTGTTGCCTGCCTCGACTTCGAACGGGAGTTTTCCTGGGTCTGTAAAAATGCATGAGGCAACGAAATTAGAAATTTACTAGACCATCGAAACAACGAGCAACAAACAATAACAAAAACAACTACCAACGATTTGCCGCCCAGTTCCAAAGTGACGGGAGTGAGATGTTCGGCAGCCGCCTTCATCACAATCTTGCCCACTTGGGTTGAGCCGGTGTAGAAAATATGATCGAAACGTTGCTCGAGCAGCAGACCGGTCGCTGTTGCGTCCCCGCAGTACACTTGGTAGCAATCCTGTGCGAAGGGAGGCAATGGGGAAGTTGTTGTGGCAGCGGATGAGCAGGGATAAAAAAATGCAACAGTAATGCAATGATGCAAACGGCACCAGGCCGAAATTCAAAGCAGCCAAAGTCGCACTACACAGAAACACCTTGTTACGCCTTCATTGCTTTGTCCATAATTGTGTCAATTTGTTTCAGATTAAGTGTAATTGTCGTATCAAAATCACAACCCTGAGATCAACAAATATGTCGCGAAATATTTGCTGATAAAGACACCCGCAACGCAAGTGGATGCGTGCAACGTGAAACACCCAACACTCCATCCGTCTGTGGACCAATAATGCCCCTGTCCTCATACTTCGGGAACATCAATGTCACTCGCCAACCTTATCCAAATAATCCGGCATTAGTTCAGACAACAGGTTGGTGGTGTGTTCGGATATTTCTGACGGTTTGACGATGGCGCAGTTGCCTGAAACAAGAAGGTGACATACAAACGAGATCATGCCGCAGTCAGCGACATCCATCAACAAGAAAACAGCGAAACCAACCGGCAGCAATAGCTCCAACCAAGGGCACCAGTGTGAGTTGAATGGGGAAATTCCAAGGTGCGATAATGAGCACGACACCAAGCGGATCTTTGGCGACAAAAGCGCTATCCAGCAATTGCACGATGGTCTTGCTCACCTGTGCCAACCAAATTGTCGCATAAATTTAGATTTCATTCCATAAAATGCTTCGCTCACTGCATAACGGTACGGCTAACCGTTTTTTGCCAATGGTATCATGCGCTTCACCTCAGAAAAAAAAACGAAAAGTTACTGGAATCACAAAAATGAAAAATTGGCATCACAAAACAAATTCCACAAAGAAGCAAAACACCAACAAGTCGTACCTTATGGTGTGCGGCCCATTTGTCGATGTCCTTCAGCGCTGTGTTCACCTCGTTCAGCGTGAATGTCACATCTTGCATTTTCGCCTCCGGTTTGGGCTGCAATTTGACTTTGGTAAGAAAACGGTTTTAACGCCGGTTGTGAGGGGGCTTTGAGTCGTACTTTGTCGTCAGTGATATCGAGAGTCCAAGAACAAATATCTAAATTAAACTCATCAAGAGAAATGGGTAGTCAACTACGCTAACACGAGCCCGATTTCGGAGGTGGTGTGGCTACAAAACGAATAGAAAGAGAAAATCCTCATGCACGACGTTGTATTCTACAACGTGTAACACTTCCCAAATCAGCAGCCACGTATGAATATTTTACTAATCTGCCACCTCCGAAATCGGGCTCGTGTTGGCGTAGTGTTTAATACTGGAGAATTGCCCCACCTAAAAGCGATTCTCAATCAACGACAGTTTTCACTGACAGACCAAAACAAAAGGACATCATACAGTACGAATGCACCAAAAGTCCAAAAAGTACAAAATGTTCAACCCGTCGCAAGTCCTTGTACAACGCTTCACACAGCCGATCTTCATTTTCCACCAACAAATCCCTCAAATTCTGCAGCTGACGTTTGCGATACGACAATGGTAGTGTCTTGCCGCTGTTGAAAACATCGCGCAGATGTTTCACTAATATATCGGGCGCCTGAAACATATATTTTTTCACAATTTTGCACCACATAAGCCGGCTACTTATTTTGGAGAATTTTGCACGAAAGCTATCAAAACACCGGTTTCAAAAAAATTCGTGGCGCTGCGACAAAACATTTTACGGGCCCACACGCACATTGCATTTCTGAAAGCTTTCTGCTAGTTACTCGGCCGGCAAAGCTTTCTCAGACAGAGTGAGGCGCCCGGGCTCGTCATTGCGAATGCCTCCAAAAAGCCACACCAGCAGATCTTACTGCTGGGCTGTGACATCGCTGCGTCTAAACTTAGTCACATAAATGCACAACAAGGGCAGAGAGCCACAACAAGTTCACATAGTGAAGTCGCATGCTCACAACAATTAAACTCGAAAAATTATTTATCAAACATTTTTGAAATAACCAACAACCTTCATCTCCACATCAGTGGTGCCATTTTCCATATTGTACCTGTTAGCGGCTTGTCTGGAACGGCTTTTTGGAGGAAAACAGGGAAGACAGATAGCCAGTTTTATGGTGGTATCTGAAAATATCAAATTTCACAGCACAGCATGCAGATTTTCTTATCAGTAAACCTGTCCAGTTCAGTTTGTAACAGGCCAGAGCGCACACTGGTATTTCGGATCACACAGTACCGAAAAAAATAAAATGTGTACATAAGCAATCGCTTTATGCGTTTCATTTCACATAAACTCATATGTTTAGGCACTTTGTATAAACACCAGATAAATAATGATCATGACAATAAATTCGCACATGACACAGAACGAGAAACAGGCAATAGGAATACAACGCAGGTTCAAGTCCGTGAAACTATGAACAAAAACGCGATAGTAACTATCAGACGCCAGTATAAATCGACAAAAAGAAGCCGTACAATAGAAATATCGGGTACAACAGCAGCGGGCGTTTGTTGGCCAGCTCTTCAACACACAGCAACGTACCGGAACTGTACACAGCCCAAATGACACCGAAGATCTGCAACACGAACGATCTGTTCCGCATTTCATTCTGTTTTATCACAGACGAAAGAGCCATAGGTCATCGTCAGTGCGAATGTACTAGACGGCCATGAGACCCTAGAAAGAGACAAAACTTTCAGAACGGTAACCAGACTAGTTGACAAGACCAGTGAAAGAATGAATATTAGAGGCCGACGTGACCATGACCGTCAAAGCCTGAAGGGGTTCACTTCCCCGCCCATTATGCACACCCATATCACACTGGGAAATGTTGCGCCAACTGCTTATTCACGGCGTTCGAAACAGCACCAAATTGATCGCATAAGCCTTCGACTTCACAAAAGCCAAATTGCCGATGAAAACACCAGACGCGCTTCCCTTTCACAGTCGATTACACAATCGTTCTATCTTTCCGCAAAATGCTACTACATAACTTAATTATACTGTCATAAAGAACCGTTTTTTATTTCTCGTGAAAAAAACGGTTTTTTTCCGAAAAAAAAACCGTTTTTTCCAAATATTTTTCCAGTACTTAAGAACGTAATTTCGAAAAATATAACAATTTCAGTGCAAAATTTGTTCGAAGTGACGAGAGTGCTCTTGAAGAGTGTTGAAGTCAGTCGAAAACACTTGGTTTACACGCTTTTTGGCCCATTTTGGGCCGGTTAATTTTTGTGCTCGAGCCAATTTTTCACTGAAGTCGAAAAACTCATCAGTTTTGCATTACAATTTTTTGGAAAAATTGGAATAAAGTACCGATATTTTTCCGATCAAAAACCGACAATATACCCACGGAAAAATAAATGGAAAAGTATTCGGGTCTCGGAAAAAAAACGGTTTTTTTTCGGTTTTTTCCGGAAAAAAAACCGGTTTTTTTTCGCCTGCCAGTATAAACTTAATGCTCTAACCACAGAGTAGCACTGCGCTTTTGACCAAATTTTTGTGCAAGCAATGGCATCAAAGTTGAGATCTGATCTGGCACCTGGAATTTTTCACTTTAGGTGTCAGTGGCACCTAAAATTCATGCTTTTTCAGCGGTTTTGGCCCAAATTTAGGTGCCAGGACGTATTTTCGCACCAATAAATCGGACATTTCTGTGCCCATGACTACAGTTGCAGGTGAAAAAAAACGTTTCTTCTCAGTGAAATATATTTTTCCGGGAAAAACTGCACGGCGGATTTTGAACTTTTCTGAAAAAGTATCAAAATTATGGGAAACAACCCAGTTTTATTGCAGAAACATACTTTTTCAAGTGTTTCCAGCCCTTTTATAGCTTTTATTCGCACTTTCTGAACAGGATTCCTTTTCATACACCATTTTTTAGCGCATAATGTGCCAAATATGCACATTTGGACCGGTGCCCAAATTCGGCTCGGAAAAATATCGAAAAAAACGTTTTTTTAGTAAATATATTTTTCCCGAAAAATTGCAACTATACCCATGACACGTCTGAGTAAGACAAGTCCAATTCGAAATAAAAAAACCACAAACTGACCGTCATACCTTCAATGCGTTAGCCAACGCGGGCACAGCAGCAAGTAGGGGCGTGCAAATGCCAGTAACAACCAGCGGAATGAGACAATAGCCGATAATGCCGAGACATTGCGTGTAGCCGACATCACCGCCGAGCACGCGCGCCAGGAAGAAGACGATGAAGGAGCCAATTAACCAGATAGTCAGAATCCAGCTCACAACCTGCAGTTGGCGCATTAAGTTTGTTTGGTGAAAAAACAGTCTTTGAGTTGCTTTACACGGACTCAGCTTGCGGGTCAAGCAGCTATGTGGTGCACCGTACTGACCATGGTCCGCCCGTCTGTGAAAACAGGCGAAATGGGAAATGGGCAATTAAGATCAGGGATGTGGCTTTCAAGCAAAAAGGGCGTTCAAATGTTCAGAGCGCGCTTTGCGTCCTGCCAAAGTTTCTTTCAACTGAACTGGAACAGCTTCGCGCGCTTGTGAAATGTCCGCATTACGTTTTGTGCGGTGGGTGAAATGCCAATACACGAATATACTGTAAGTAGTTTCGAGCGCTTGTCAGCACAACTGCACATTGGTTGCTTCCTGAGTTGTTCACATGTGGTACCCAACAGTGTTGGAGGTACTCTGGAGGGGGGATACCTACTGTACCGCGCTCGGAGAGGGGGGATACCTACTGTACCAGAGCCGATGGCCTGGGGGGGTTATGTACCTAGGGGGGGGGGGTTTGGGGGGGGGGGGTGGGGGGGTTAGGTTTTGGGGTGAAAATTTTTAATGTGTTTATTATGTATGGAATCGTGTGAAAACGTAGTATTTGCGCGCGTAGCGCGCGAATTTTGGGTAATTTGAGGCAAAAACCACTGATTTTACACTAATTTTGGCCATTTTGGTCAAAAATTGGCACTTTTGAGGCAAAATCGGGGGGATACCTACTGTACCGGGGTGCAAATCGGGGGGATACCTACTGTACAGTGTAGTTCCTGGGGGGGGAGGGGGGTCCCCCCCTAAGGTACACTAACCGCCGCGACCAAGGTACACTAGTACACTAACCGCCGCGTCAGGTACACTAACCGCCTCAATTTTTGCCTAAAATCGGCATTTTTAGGCCTAAAATGGGCATTTTTAGGCCTAAAATGGGTGATTTTTAGGTCAATGATGTCAAAAGTCGCCAAAATACCCTTTTTATGGAGAATTTTTTCCAAAAAGGGGCAAAAATCGGTCAAATTTTCTACCTCAAGAAGTGACTTTTTCCTGAATTTGGGCCTCCCCCCCCCCCTTCCCCCCCAGGGAGGTACACTAACCGCCGCACGGAAAAAAGGGGTAGGTACACTAACCGCCGCGCCGGACCAGGAACTACACTGCTACTGTACCAGGCGAGGGGGGATACCTACTGTACTGGGGGGGGGGGCTACCCCCCCAAACCCCCCCCCACCTCCAACACTGGTACCCAATACC